>WNWK01028405.1:0-25416 GCA_009830355.1 Cherax destructor | reverse complement strand
AAGACTCACATGCAGCTTTCTCCACCTGACCCAGCATTCTCCACCTGACTGTACCCTATATATATCTCCATGTTGCTCATTTTCCAGGTAGATCTGTCTGTGACTCGATAAAGCCCACTGCGTGGGCGAAACGTTGTCAATAAAGGATCACATTATACTGCTTATGTGTTTATTTTCCACTAGTTGAGCTACACGACACAGTACTTCCTTGATTGACCACTAAGTCTGTCAGCGGAACGGGCAACTTGACCAGCGGGCCAACGTCCTTCTTGGTTAGGAATCGAAGGACTGGTGACCACACCGGGTCCTGCTGTTGGGCTCTCTCTAGGTCCTCGACGGAAACGAGTTGTCTGCACTGACAAAGGCTATATGCCTCGACAAGGCGTCAGCCACGACATTTTGCTTACCCGGTACATAGCAGACTTCGGGATTGTAATCTTTAAAGGTGAGAGACCACCGAGTATGTTTCCCAGAGAGATTCTTGTTTGCAAAAAGGGATAATAATGGCAGATGATCCGTGTAAATCTTGATGGGATACTGGTAAATAATGTCTCTGAAGTGGTTCAAAGCCCAGACGATGGCTAAGGCTTCTAGCTCTGTCACAGAGTAATTGACTTCAGCTTTGGTAAGAACACGGCTAGCATAAGCTATTGGCTGTTGCTTACCATTAGATTCCTGTGACAAGACTGCACCGATGCCAACTTTGCTGGCATCTGTCGTCAAGGTGAACACTTTAGTGAAATCAGGGAATCTAAGGACTGGGGCTGATGTTAACCTATTTTTAAGTGTGACGAAAGCTCTTTCTTGGTCACACGTCCACTCAAAGGGGACATCTTTCTTAAGGAGCTGTGTCAAGGGTGCAGCTAAGGTGGAGAAGCCGGCTATGAAAGTGCGGTAGAATCCGGCTAGGCCTACGAAGGAGCGGACAGTATCTGCCGTCGTAGGTCTAGGGAACTTTCGCACAGCCGAGATTTTAGACTCGTCTGTCTTGATGCGCTCTGAGTCACTACGTGGACCAGAAACTTTATTTCCTGCTTAAGGAACTGACATTTTGAAAGCTTCACATCAAGATTAGCCTTAGCTAGTTTTTCCAGTACCTATTAGTTTTAAATTAGATTGGATAAATTCATGAGTGAGAGGGGTTGGTTTTGAGTGGGACTTGCACATGAGTAAATATAATTATCAAAGCTTATTTTTTGGATAGAATTGAAAATTTGGTTGGGCAAATATTCTATTAGTGGGGTGGATTGTGAAGGATCTGCCTAGTATGGGCCAAGAGGCCTGCTGCAGTGTTCCTCCTTTCTTATGTTCTCTCTCTCTCTCTCTTTGCACAGGTCATTAAGTTATAATATTTGAAGCTGCAATGTTAATTTGTAAATCATAAGAGCAGTTTGTGGGAAAGATAAATTATGTAGTATCACAGTCACTAGCGAAATGGTTATCAAACAGATAGACCGTTTGAAGCAAAATAAATCGCCAGGCACTGATGAGCTTTTTTCAAGGGTTCTTAAGGAATGCAAAATTGAACTCTGTGAACCCTTAACTAACATTTTTAACCTATCTCTTCAAACAGGTGTAGTGTCTGATACGTGGAAGATGGCTATTGTAATTCCTATTTTTAAAGCAGGGGACAAGTCGTTACCATCAAATTACCGCCCAATAAGTCTAACTTCAATTGTAGGCAAATTATTAGAGTCGATTATAGCTGATAACATAAGAAGCCATCTCGATAGGTATAATTTGATTAATGATACTCAACATGGATTCACCAGGGGCCGTTCCTGCCTAACTAATTTATTAACTTTTTTCAGTAAGGCTTTTGAGGCAGTTGATCATGATAAAGAATTCGATATTGTTTATTTGGATTTTAGTAAGGCTTTTGATAGAGTACCACATCAGAGACTGTTAAAGAAAGTGGCTGCTCACGGCATTGGGGGAAAAGTGTTGTCATGGATCGAGTCATGGCTCACCAATAGGAAGCAGAGGGTGTGCATAAATGGGGTTAAATCGGAGTGGGGATCTGTAACAAGTGGCGTTCCTCAGGGATCGGTTTTGGGCCCGTTGTTGTTTATAATATATATAAATGACCTTGACGAGGGAATTTCTAGTGATATGAGCAAATTCGCTGATGACACGAAGATAGGTAGGATAATCGATTCAGACGTAGATGTCAGTGAACTACAGGAGGATTTAGACAAACTCAATTCCTGGTCAGAAAAATGGCAGATGCAGTTCAATGTAGATAAATGCAAAGTTCTAAAGCTCGGGAGTGTCCATAACCCAAGCACTTATAAGTTAAATAACGTAGAACTTAGCCATACAGATTGCGAGAAGGACTTGGGGGTGATGGTAAGCAGCAACCTTAAGAACATAAGAACATAAGAAAGGAGGAACACTGCAGCAGGCCTGTTGGCCCATACTAGGCAGGTCCTTCACAATCCGTCCCACTAACAGAATATTTGCTCAACCCAATTTTCAATGCTACCCAAGAAACAAGCTTTGACAATTCTACCCACTCATGCGCTAGTCCCACTCAAATCCAACCCCTCTCACTCAGAATTTATCCAACCTAAATTTGAAACTACCCAAGGTCCTAGCTTCAATAACCCTACTAGGCAGACTGTTCCACTCATCAACTACCTATTTCCAAACCAATACTTTCCTATATCCTTTCTAAATCTAAACTTATCTAACTTGAATCCATTATTGCGGGTTCTCTCTTGGAGAGATATCCTCAAGACCTTTTTATATCCCTTTGTTAATACCCATTTTCCACTTGTATACCTCATCATGTCTCCCTCATTCTACGTCTTACAAGTGAATGAAATTTTTAGGGTCTTCAATCTTTCTTCGTGAAGGAAGATTTCCAATGCTATGTATTAATTTAGTCATTCTACGCTGAATGTTTTCTAACGAATTTATGTCCATTTTTGTAATATGGAGACCAGAACTGAGCTGCGTAATCTGGGTGAGGCCTTACTAATGATGTATAAAGCTGAAATTTTATAACCTCTGACTTCTGTTGCTAACACTTTTTTAATATATATCCCAGTAATCTATTTTTATTACGTACGCTTAGGCATTGTTGTCTTGGTTTAAGGTTGCTGCTTCCCCCACCCCCCAAGCCCTTTCCCTCTGAATCTGTATGGCTAAGTTCTACGTTATTTAACTTATAAGTGTTGGGTTTTATAATTCCGGGACTTCAGAACCTTGCATTTATCTACATTGAACTGCATCTGCCACTTTTCTGATCCACGAATTAAGTTTGTCTAAATCTTCCTGAAGTTCTAAGACATCTATGTTTGAATCAATTATCCTACCTATCTTCGTGTCGTCGCGAATTTGCTCATATCACTAGTAATTCCCTCATCAAGGTCATTGATATATATTATAAATAACAATGGGCCTAAGACTGATCCCTGTGGAACACCACTGTTACAAGTCCCCATTCGAGTTAACCCCATTTATGCACACTCTCTGCTTCCTATTGGTAAGCCATGACTCGATCCATGACAGCACTTTTCCCCAATGCCATGAGCTGCCACTTTCTTTAATCAGTCTCTGGTGCGGTACTCTATCAAGCCTTACTAAAGTCTAAATAAACAATATCGAATTCTTTATCGTGATCAACAGCCTCAAAGGCTTTACTGAAGAAGGTTAATAAATTGGAAAAATAAACCATACAGTATAATGGATCCTTAGTTGACACGTTTCTCACGCAGTAAGCTTTATCGAGTCGACAGATCTACCTGGAAAATGGCACATAGAATATAATAGGAGTACAGTCAGAGGAGATGCTGGGTCAGATGGAAGCTGCATGTGAGTCAAGTAGTGTGAAAACATAGTGTGACTTAAGTGATCTGCAGTGTGCACCATTCTTGAGTTCTAGGTGGGATGCGTTGAAGAGTTTCTTGGCAATAGGTTCAGCTATGTTGTAGAAGCCGTTGTTCTGGTTAAAGTTGTTGGACATACAGATGAGTGATGATTCTAGTGCTGGTGCTGTTGTCTTCTCTGGCGTGAGTCTTGCGTTTCTGTAGTTGATTAAATGGTTGTGTGGAATTCGGAGTTGAACACAGCATTTCTTGAGTCGTCAGTTCTGCCTGCGTACTGGTGTTCTGAAATGCGTGTTTGTAGGTCTCTGGATGTTTGCCAACGTATAATCTGCAGCATTACGGGATTGTATACCCCTGCCGTGGATTGAAGCTTTTCCTGTCTGTTACTGGTGTGTCCTATGGTGGTGGATGAGGTGGATACTCGGAATGAGGTCTTAGAAAAATGTTGAAACTTGTTTGGAAATGGAGTTGGTGGGAAGGACTATGTATCTCTTCTCAGTGTGTCTTCCCACCAACTCCATTTCCAAACAAGTTTCAACATTTTCAAGACCTCATTCCGAGTATCCACCTCCACATCCACACCATTGGACACAGTGTAATGAGATGCGGAAAAAGCTTCAATCCACGGCTGAGGGTAATACACATCCTGTAATGGCTGCAGCAAATTATACGTTGGCGAAACATCCAGAGACCTACAAACGCATTTCAGAACCAGTACGAGGCAGAACTGACGACTCAGAAATGCCTGTGTTCACACCGAAATTACACAACCATTTAATCAACTACAGAAACGCAAGACTCATCGCCAGAAGACAACACGCAATAAGAATCCTAGAATCATCCTCATCTGTATGTCCAACAACTTTAACCAGAACAACGGCTTCTAAACATAGCTGAACCTATTGCCAGAACTTCTTCAAGCTATCCCACCTAGAACTCAGAGAATGGTACACTGCAGGTCCTTTAAGTCACACTATGTTTTCACACTACTTTTAAGACTCACATGCAGCTTCTCCATCTGACCCAGCATTCTCCACCTGACTGTACCCTATATAATCTCTATGTTGCTCATTTTCCAGGTAGATCTGTCTGTGACTCGATAGCACTGCGTAGCGAAACGTTGTCAATAAAGGATCCATTATACTGCTATGTGTTTATTTTTCCATTGTGTCGGTATTTTATACCATTTATTTCCAAGGTTAATAAATTAGATAGGCAGGAACGGCCCCTCGTGAATCCATGCTGGGTATAATTAATCAAATTATGGTTATCTAGATGGCTTCTAATAATATCAGCCATAATTTACTCATAATTTCCCACAATTGAGGTCAGGCTTATTGGGCGGTAGTTTGACGGTAGTGACTTGTCCCCTGCTTTATAAATAGGAATTACATTGAAACCATCTTCCACATATCAGACACTACACCTGTTTGAAGAGATAAATTAAAAATGTTAGATATTGGTTCACAGAGTTCCATTTTGCATTCCTTAAGAACCCTTGCAAAAGCTCATCAGGACCCGGTGATTTATTTTGTTTCAGTCGGTCCAGCTGTTTCATAATCATTTCGCTAGTGACTGTGATATTACATAATTTATCTTCTTCTGGGCCTCTGTAAAATTAATTACTGGGATATTATTAATGTCTTCCTGTGTGAAAACCGAGAGAAAATAATTATTAAAAATAGAGCACATATCATTCTCCTTGTCAGTAAGATGCCCAAAGTTATTTTTAAGGGGACCTATCTTATCCCTAACTTTTGTTCTATAAACCTGGAAAACTTTTGGGTTAGTTTTTGAATCCCTAGCAACTTTAATTTCATAGTCCCGTTTAGCTTTTCTTATTCCCTTTTAACGTCCCTCTTAATGTCAGTATACTGATTTATAAGATGACCCTCACCTCTTTTTATGCGCCTATAAATTCCTTTCTTCTGCCCTAAAAGATATTTGAGCCTATTATTCATCCATTTTGGGTCATTTCTACTTGATCTAATTTCTTTATACGGGATAAATGTTCTTTGGGCAGCCTGTATAGTGTTAAGAAAACTGTCATATTGATACCTCTCTTCTTCACCCCAGTCCACAGTTGATAAGTGTTCTCTAAGTCCATTATAATCTGCTAAGCGAAAATCTGGGACCATTACTGAATTATCCCTACTATCATACATCCATTCAATGCTAAAGGTAATTGACTTGTGGTCGCTTGAGCCGAGTTCCTCTGTAATTTCTAAATTATTAACAAGGGTTTCCTTGCTTGCCAGAACCAAGTCAAGTAGGTTATTTCCCCTTGTAGGTTCTGTTACAAACTGCTTCAAAAAGCAATCCTGAACTACTTCTAAAAAGTCGTTAGATTCTAAATTCCCTGTCATGAAATTCCAATCAATCTGACTAAAATTAAAGTCCCCTAGAATTACTACGTTATCGTGTCTTGTGGCCTTAACAATTTCCTCCCAAAGTAGTCTCCCTTGTTCCCTATCTAAGTTTGGAGGACGGTAAATCACGCCAAGACAGCAATGCCTAAGCGTACGTAATAAGGCAAATAGATTACTGGGATTTATATCAAGAAGTGTTAGCAACAGAAGTCCAGACGTTATATTACAGCTTTATACATCATTAGTAAGGCCTCACCTAGATTACGCAGCTCAGTTCTGGTCTCCATATTACAGAATGGACATAAATTCGTTAGAAAACATTCAGCGTAGAATGACTAAATTAATACATAGCATTAGAAATCTTCCTTACGAAGAAAGATTGAAGACCCTTAAATTACATTCACTTGTAAGACGTAGAATGAGGGGAGACATGATCGAGGTATACAAGTGGAAAATGGGTATTAACAAAGGGTATATAAATAAGGTCTTGAGGGTATCTCTCCAAGAGAGAACCCGCAATAATGGATTCAAGTTAGATAAGTTTAGATTTAGAAAGGATATAGGAAAGTATTGGTTTGGAAATAGGGTAGTTGATGAATGGAACAGTCTGCCTAGTAGGGTTATTGAAGCAAGGACCTTGGGTAGTTTTAAATTTAGGTTGGATAAATTCATGAGTGAAAGGGGTTGGATTTGAGTGGGAATTGCACATGAGTAAATAAAATTATCAAAGCTTATTTTTTGGGTAGCATTGAAAATTAGGTTGAACAAATATTCTGTTGGTGGGATGGAATGTGAAGGACCTGCCTAGAATGGGCCAACAGGCCTGCTGCAGTGTTCCTCCTTTCTTATGTTTCTTATGTTCTTATGTGTGCATTAATGGGGTTAAATCTGAGTGGGGATCTGTAACAAGTGGCGTTCCACAGGGATCGGTTTTGGGCCCGTTGTTGTTTATAATATATATAAATGACCTTGACGAGGGAATTACTAGTGATATGAGCAAATTCGCTGATGACACGAAGATAGGTAGGATAATCGATTCAGACGTAGATGTCACGGAACTTCAGGAGGATTTAGACAAACTCAATTCCTGGTCAGAAAAATGGCAGATGCAGTTCAATGTAGATAAATGCAAAGTTCTAAAGCTCGGGAATGTTCATAACCCTAGCACCTACCAGCTTAATAATGTTGAACTCAGCCGTACAGAATGCGAAAAGGATCTGGGGGTTATGGTAAGCAGCAACCTCAAACCAAGTCAGCAATGCCTTAGCGTAAGAAATAAAGCAAATAGATTACTGGGATTTATATCAAGAAATGTAAGCAACAGAAGTCCAGCGGTTATATAACAGCTTTATACATCATTAGTAAGGCCTCACCTAGATTATGCAGCTCAGTTCTGGTCTCCATTTTACAGAATGGATATAAATTCGTTAGAAAACATTCAGCGACGAATGACAAAGTTAATTCATAGCATTAGAAATCTTCCGTATGAAGAAAGATTGAAGACCCTTAAATTACATTCACTTGTAAGACGAAGAATGAGGGGAGACATGATCGAGGTATATAAGTGGAAGATGGGTATTAATAAGGGGGATATAAATAAGGTCTTGAGGATGTGAATGAATGGTTCAGAGAACCGACGAGTTGGTAAATTAGACACATATGCAACACTTGGGTATCTTTATTGAGGAAACGTTTCGCCACACAGTGGCTTCATCAGTCCATACAAAGGAGAATCGTGAAGAACAGGAGGAGTGTGAGGTTGTCAGGCCCTCAATCTTCAGACGATGTTGTCAGTCCATCATATCTTGAGGATATCTCTCCAAGAGAGAACCCGCAATAATGGATTCAAATTGGATAAGTTTAGATTTAGAAAGGATATAGGAAAATATTGGTTTGGAAATAGGGTAGTTGATGAGTGGAACAGTCTGCCTAGTAGGGTCATTGAAGCTATGACCTTGGGTAGTTTCAAATTTAGGTTGGATAAATTCATGAGTGAGAGGGGTTGGATTTGAGTGGGACTCGCACTTGAGTTAATAGAATCTTCAAAGCTTATTTCTTGGGTAGAATTGAAAATTAGGTTGGGGAATTATTCTGTTAGTGGGATGGATTGTGAAGGACCTGCCTAGTATGGGCCAACAGGCCTGCTGCAGTGTTCCTCCTTTCTTATGTTCTTATGTTCTTGGGACATCACAATGAGATCGTCTAGGTAGACCATGAGCATGCCACCTAGGAGAGTTCGGAAAATCGTTGTCATTAGACGACTGAACGTGATCAGGCTTCCGCGCAAGCCGAACGGCATTCTCTTGAACTGGTAATGACCAGTAGGCGTAGAGAACGCCCTTAGTTCTTTGCTTTGGTCATCAAGAGGGATCTGCCAAAACCCTTGAAGAAGGTCAAGAGTCGAAAAGACCTTGTTATCGCCAATGTTCTGTAACAGGTCATTCAGAACTGGCAATGGAAATCGGTCTGGGATGGTACAGGCATTCAGTTTCCTGTAATCAATAACAGGACGCCATGTTCCATCTTTCTTGGGAACTAGGATTAGAGGGGCATTCCACAGGGAAATGGACTCCTCGATAACTCCATCGCAGAGCATCTTTGCAATGAGTTTGTCAGCAAAAACTCTTTGCACATGTGGCAAACGATAAGCAGGCACGTAAATGGGTTTAGTACCTTTATCAAGCGGAATATGGTGAGAAATAAGTGGGGTCAGACCCATGGACTCACCATCTAACGCGACGGCAGTGTGTGCACGATTGAGAACCTGGAGAAGTTGTGGAATTTCTTCTGGGTAGGTCATAGATATATCATCTTCCTGCACTGGCCGGGTGACGGAAGAATTAGTAGCAGACTCACCTGGGAGGACTGCACTTACAAGAACGTCAGCTGGGATTTCACCCTCCACTCTCACTGAGAGAGGGAATCTGATGAGGTCGACAAGTGAAGTATCCTTCCTCAGGGTGAATTCTCGACTGTGCAAGTTACTGACAAGGACTTGCAACTTACCACGACGCACAGTGTGCAAGGACGGCTCAAGGGAGAGGCCCTTGACTCTGCATGTGTCGTTGTCGACTAGCACATGATCTCCTTCAAAAACTCTTGTCACATACACCGTAACAGGAGTGAGCGAATTAGCCGACAAAGTGACGTCATACTTTGTACAGGCAGTAACTTTGCTCGCTGATGCCATGATGCCTTAAGGGTTCTTAAGGAATGCAAAATGGAACTCTGTGAACCAATATCTAACATTTTTAATTTATCTCTTCAAACAGGTGTAGTGTCTGATATGTGGAAGATGGCTAATGTAATTCCTATTTTTAAAGCAGGGGACAAGTCACTACCGTCAAACTACCGCCCAATAAGCCTGACCTCAATTGTAGGCAAATTACTAGAGTCAATTATAGCTGATATTATTAGAAGCCATCTAGATAACCATAATTTGATTAATGATACCCAGCATGGATTCACGAGGGCCGTTCCTGCCTATCTAATTTATTAACCTTCTTCAGTAAAGCTTTTGAGGCTGTTGATCACGATAAAGAATTCGATATTGTTTATTTAGACTTTAGTAAGGCTTTTGATAGAGTACCGCACCAGAGACTGTTAAAGAAAGTGGCAGCTCATGGCATTGGGGGAAAAGTGCTGTCATGGATCGAGTCATGGCTCACCAATAGGAAGCAGAGAGTGTGCATAAATGGGGTTAAATCCGAATGGGGACTTGTAACAAGTGGTGTTCCACAGGGATCAGTCTTAGGCCCATTGTTATTTATAATATATATCAATGACCTTGATGAGGGAATTACTAGTGATATGAGCAAATTCGCCGACGACACGAAGATAGGTAGGATAATTGATTCAAACATAGATGTCATAGAACTTCAGGAAGATTTAGACAAACTTAATTCGTGGTCAGAAAAGTGGCAGATGCAGTTCAATGTAGATAAATGCAAGGTTCTGAAGCTCGGAGTGTCCATAACCCAAGCACTTATAAGTTAAATAACGTAGAACTTAGCCATACAGATTGCGAGAAGGACTTGGGGGTGATGGTAAGCAGCAACCTTAAACCAAGACAGCAATGCCTAAGCGTACGTAATAAGGCAAATAGATTACTGGGATTTATATCAAGAAGTGTTAGCAACAGAAGTCCAGAGGTTATATTACAGCTTTATACATCATTAGTAAGGCCTCACCTAGATTACGCAGCTCAGTTCTGGTCTCCATATTACAGAATGGACATAAATTCGTTAGAAAACATTCAGCGTAGAATGACTAAATTAATACATAGCATTAGAAATCTTCCTTACGAAGAAAGATTGAAGACCCTAAAATTACATTCACTTGTAAGACGTAGAATGAGGGGAGACATGATCGAGGTATACAAGTGGAAAATGGGTATTAACAAAGGGGATATAAATAAGGTCTTGAGGATATCTCTCCAAGAGAGAACCCGCAATAATGGATTCAAGTTAGATAAGTTTAGATTTAGAAAGGATATAGGAAAGTATTGGTTTGGAAATAGGGTAGTTGATGAGTGGAACAGTCTGCCTAGTAGGGTTATTGAGCTAGGACCTTGGGTAGTTTCAAAATTAGGTTGGATAAATTCATGAGTGAGAGGGGTTGGATTTGAGTGGGACTCGCGCATGAGTGGGTAGAATTGTCAAAGCTTATTTCTTGGGTAGCTTTGAAAATTGGGTTGAGCAAATATTCTGTTAGTGGGATGGATTGTGAAGGACCTGCCTAGTATGGGCCAACAGGCCTGCTGCAGTGTTCCTCCTTTCTTATGTTCTTATGTTCTTATGACACGAGTCAGACAGTCGCTTGCCGACAGGGAGACTGCGGCTTGACAACTGTCATCCTCTTCAACAGCGCGAGAGTTAGAGTGATGGTCAGAATGGGCGTCCCCAGACTGGGTTTCACTGATAACTGAGCGCTGATGGTCAGGAGGTGACGAGATACGAGCTCTCTTATGAGGTTGGTCAGGACAAGAGGCCGACCTCGTTGAGGATGTGCGACGGAAACTACGGGTTTCCAATGATTCTAAGTACTGGGTGTACTCAGAGACGGAGTGGCAGGTAATGGAACCCAAGCATAAACCCCAGAAGGGCGCGTCCACTCCGTCAAAATCCGCTTTCCACTTAGCTGGATCTAAATGGATCTTAAGGTCTGCCATGGTCTTGAAACCGATGAGCAAATCGCCTGGGAAGACGATGTCATCAACGACTAGGAACTTTGCTGACCACTTGTGATCATAGATCGCAAATTCTAGGGTTGTACAACCACGGACCATGAGAGGGCTACCTGAAACGCCTCGCAATGTCTGAATAGCAGACGGCTCGGTCAGCATAGCTGCATGAAGACCAATGTCACGGAAAAGGGTGGAACGGACGATGTTAACCACCGAAGCTGTATCAAGGAAAAGCTGAACAGGCTTCCGATGAAGTGTGGACTCAATGAGGGGTCCACACGGGCTGTCATACCGAACGTGAAGGCATGACGGGCCGACTAGGTCTCCGGAGTCCCTGCTGCTAGAGGCTCGACGCTCGGTGGAGCGACTCGACGTCCTGGAAGGTACGGTTCGAGTCTCGACACCAGCGTTGAGGCACTCTGTTTCCGTGCTGTTGGCAGGCGTGTCGCTGCCCAGGGCGGCGAACGCATTGCGGACAGGGACGGAATACAGCGACTCCGACAGGGTGACTATCTCTTTGCGTGATTTTTCTGGCGCGTCTCTTCCCCCGAACTACTGGAGGGGCTCCGGCTAGCTCGGGCTCCGGGCGGGGAGCGCTTGCCGTGGTGCGCCGACAAGATGCTGTGCAACTTGTGGCACTCACTGGAGGTATGACTGGATGTATGGTGGTAAACACAATCGCCTTCCCGGTGCTGCGCACAGGGATGGTGATTATCACGGTGTGGGGGCTGAGGTTTATAACACTCAGAACGGTAATGACCTCTTACCGCAGTTAAAACAGGTAACCACGCGCTTCGCGTATGGTGCTGACGGCGGTGTGCGCTTATGACGCTTGGACTTAGATGGAGGAGACGCTGGCAAAGTCGTCTTGCTAGCCCACCTGTCATAACCTGAACTGCCGTTTTGACTCGGCTTGGTCTGAGATTTGCTGTTCGTCCTAGCCTTTTGTGCTGAATGCTGGATGGCTGCAGCAAAAGTGACAGGGGGTTGCACCGGCGGCGACACAAGAGTTGATGATTGAGGGACTTGCAAGGGAGTACCAGCAGGGCGACAAGCCTTGTCTTTCTCGCCCGGCGGTTTAATTTTATCGATGGCATTAAAGACGGCCAATATGTGTTCCTTGGGGCCGAGCCCTAATTCGTCGATCATATCATGGAGATGGGGTAGGGCATCTCTCCGCATGATGCCTCCGGCCATCATGGGGATGATGTCTTCAAGTTTTATACTACCGTCGGCAGTGACCCACTTGCTATCCTGCATAATGTCAATAAAATCTAACGATGCTCGCTGGAAACGACAGACGCAAGCAAGGGGGCTTTCATCCGGGGACTGGCACTCATTCAAGACGCTAGTGATAATGTCCTGGTAATGGCGGTGATGCCTGCGCCGGAAATAATTATGGAAGGCTTCCTTAACCTTGAGCCATGACTTCAAATCACGCACTTCCACCAAGTCTAAGAAGGAAGTGATAACACTTAGGGATTTGTCCACAGCCACCACGGCAGCGTTAACAAAGTGCACTTCAGTGGGGTTATCGTTGCGTCCCTTAACTGTCGTCTCGACCGATTTGAACAAAGTCTCCAACATAGTGGCGCGACCGTCGAACAAAAGGGACGGGCGGGAATGACTTGAATTGCCATTCGTGGCCGCGATATGGGCTACTACATGGCCAACCGTTGGGCAGGCCTCCCCCCGATGGGTCCTAATAGGAGAGGCATCAGTGCCATCTGTGGCAGAAGCTTGGGCACCGCAACGGCCACTGCATGTCTGAGTCATAGCGTCGGTTACAAGCACGAAATAAGTCACGGAGAAAGGGAAAGGGATCAAAGCAAGAGTTGATATGCAAACGGCTAGATCTCAACACAGAGTCAAAGAGGACAGAACACGGTGTTACTCGAAAACTGCTTATTTGTTAACAAATGCGTGAATTACGTAAAAAAAAAAAAGAATGGTACTCTCTGAAACTCAAGGTAAATATTGGATACAAGTGAATTAATTGCTGGGGTGTTCACAGAACAAAAGCAGAGATAACTGGCAAGAAAATTGCATGAAAATGAATGAACTGTAACAGGTAGCAGAATTAGCAAAAGGTTGCAAATTAAAATAAAAACTGGGTATTACACACACTGTACTGCAGTGCAGGCTTGCTCAACACACAGCAAAATGTTGCAGGTGTTGGCAGTTGCAATTGGGTATGGCAAAGAAAAGATATGGATTCACTTGCAGCAAGGTAAGGTGACAAAACAATTTATAATACGTATCAGTCTTCAATGGTACTAAAAACAGTCACAAAAATTTACTGTATCAAGAAGTACTGAATTTCACACAAAAAGGCAATGAGTAAAATGCAAAAATGGTAAAAATCAATTATAATAGGGGCAAAAAGTTACAGGTGGCAAAATGAGTGTACACTGACACAAGAAAAAAAAATGACAAGTAAATTCTGGTTCAAAAATATGAAATTTCACAGGTAATTATTGCAATAATGGCAATTAAGCAGGTTCCTGGGAATTCAAGGGCAGGAACTGATAATGCACTCAATGACAGGGCATAAACATTAACAGAATGCAAAACACAGGTGAATGAGCCTAAACAAAAATATGGCAAAGAAATATGGAGAAAAAAAAATTAAATTGAGACACTGGAGAAAATGTAGGTGCCTAGTCACAAGTTGTTGAATTCAAGCAGAATAAAACTGACACTGGCAAGTTTTGAAATTACACTTTGAACACACTAACACATCAGAACTGTGCAGGGTTGTCAACAATTTGTGGCTAGCTTGCAGGTACAACAATCAAAATAATAGCAGACAGATATGACTTGCAATTAAAAAAAGAATATATATATATATATATATATATATATATATATATATATATATATATATATATATATATATATATATATATGCAAGACAACCACTATGAAAAAATAGAAGAATTCCAAGCGCTTTCGTGACTACTCACATTATCAAGGAACTATAAAAGGAAACGTGAGAAGAAGGCTTATAAAGGGGCAGAATACACCTCACAGTCACATCACACTAACAAAGACAACACCTCACAGTAGCGTAACATCGCACGACTCTGTGAAGAGGAACATAAGAAAGGACCTGAAACTCTTCCCAAGAATTAAGATTAGTCCAATTTATCATTAAATTCTTCCCAAATTTTATTAATTATAAATGAATCCAATTTATATAAACCAAAAGAAATATTCATATTATTTTCAAAACTGCTTTTAATGAAACATGATTCTATTATATTCCTCTCAACCATGGACTTGCTTGATACAACCTTCTCAGCATTTTGAAAATCAAATGGATGGTTAAAGTCTCTCACATGAATAAATAGAGCATTAGAATCTTGTCCAGTTCTAATGCTATATTTATGTTGTTTTAATCTTAGTTCAAGAGTTTTACCAGTTTGACCATAATAAACTTTATCGCATATTTTACAGGGAATCTTATAGACACATCCGTCAGCATTTTGGGGAATTTTTATCAAAAGTCTTTTTACTGTATCAAGATTTTTAAATACAACTTTGATATTAAAATTCTTAAGAAAAGAAGGCATATCAACCAAGTTTTCATGGTAAGGGAGAACCAACATACTTTTGGTTGAATAAGGTTGGTTGTCCCTTTTTGGATTGTAAAACGTATTTCTAGCTATTTTAAAAAATTTATCAATTATGTTTCTTGGGTATTTTAAATCATTAGCTATTTCATAAATTTTAGACATTTCTTTATCTATGAACTCTGGACTACAAATGCGTAAAGCTCTCAAAAACATAGAAGAGAAAACCGACACTTTAACTCTATCTTGATGTGAAGAGTAATAGTGTACATAGGAACAATTATTTGTAGGTTTTCTGTAAATTTTAAATTTTAAATTAATGTTACCCTTAATAATAAAAACATCTAGGAAGGGCAATGAGTTATTTACTTCAAATTCAACAGTAAAATTTATAGAATGAGCTAAGCTATTTAATTTAACAAGGAAATGGGTTATGTCTACATTCTTAGGCATAAGGCACAAAATGTCATCAACATATCTATACCACTTAGCTCTATTGGGAAGGATTGTGTTAAGCAATCTTGTTTCGAAAAATTCCATATATAAATTACTAAGAACAGGTGAAAGAGGATTTCCCATTGCCATACCAAACTTCTGAGTGTAAAACTCATCATTAAATACAAATTTTGCATCAACAATACAAAGTTTAATAAGTTTAATGATAGTAGGAACTGGGAATGGTAAATCGTAATTAACCAGTTTTCAGATAAGAACTTTAGTAAATCATCAACTGGAACTTGAGATGTTACGCTACTGTGAGGTGTAGTCTTTGTTAGTGTGATGTGACTGTGAGGTGTATTCTGCCCCTTTATAAGCCTTCTTCTCACGTTTCCTTTTATAGTTCCTTGATAATGTGAGTAGTCACGAAAGCGCTTGGAATTCTTCTATTTTTTCATTGCGGTTGTCTTGCATATTTTGATATCACCTGTTTACTGTGATCTTTTTGCATATATATATATATATATATATATATATATATATATATATATATATATATATATATATATATATATATATATATATATATATATATATTGTGTGTGTGTGTGTGTGTGTGTGTGTGTGTGTGTGTGTGTGTGTGTGTGTGTGGGTAGCACAATGAACAACTTAGAGCAGGAACAATTAATAATTAGGTGAGAGGCTAGGTGCAGAATAATGCACTAGGATTTAAAAATGCAAAAATGAGTGTGCAAAATGCAACAATGTTTCTGTTGCTGAATAAAAGCAATTTACACAAAAATGTTCACTGCTACTGGAACTGAATAATTCACTGAAAGTATGGGCTTCAGTGATGATTATACTTGGTGTAGGGCAATTAAATAATGTCACAAATTCTTAGAAAATGCTAGACAGTCACTGTTTACTTAGCTTTGATTGTCGATGGAGAGGAACAAGTAGGCAGGTGTGTACTGGTGGCTGAATGCTGTCTGAGCACTTGGGAAGTTCTATGGGGTTTTCTTCAATAGAATAATCTTGTGCAACACTTGGTAAGAACTGGGAAGGGGTCGTAGGACTCTGCAAAAGGGAAAGATTTTAATAAGGAGCACAGAAACTCGCCAGCTGGACGCCGCGTTGTGTTTATACTAGGGTCGGTGTCTGAATGCGTTGCCGACTGTGGCTTTGGAAGCGCAGACGGACACGGGGAAATGGTTTCAGACAAGACGAGGCAGGGGCAGCAATCAAGTATACTTAAATAAAAAATTTACTTTACAGTTTTCACTGGGGAAAATTTGAGGTACTGTACGTGAGAACGGGGAAAGAAAATAAAATGTTCTAAAATCACTGATGTTGCTGAAGGGTGTTGATTGCAGAACGACGAGGCTCGGGAGCAAACAGACTTGGCGTGGCGACAGACGCCTGGCTTGGCAGGGCGACAGACGCCTGGCTTGGCGTGGCATGGGCAAACTGGGTTCCCACGTGTTCAAGCCAGGAGTAGCGTCTTGAACATGGAGAACAACACACAGACGGCGAGCTGGAGACAGGGAACGTAGAATCATAGTAGCAGGAGGGGTGGAGAGGTGGTGTCCGGAGAGTCGCATGGCACACAACACCAACCACCCAAAACAACCTCACCTTGTGTCTCTTGTAGCTGTAGGAATGGCGTAGAAATGCTGAAGGATGCAGGAAAAGGGTGCAGGAGAACACTGGATAACTGTAGAGTAGAAGTTGAACACACGTGATTGCTTCCGGCTGGAGATGATGCCTTGACGCCGATGTCCCGATTTTGTAAAAAAATCAAGGACAGTGATCTGATTCAGGCACCCACGAGACGCTGGAAGCTACGGATGAAGCAATAAACCAGCAGATGACCTGGATATGGCTGGCTTGGTCGGATGATCGACTGGTTGGTGGGTCCCCTACACTACACTCTGCCGTGAACCACTGCTGTCAACACTGTTAACTCTATTTTCTTGGCTTCTTACATCTGATGCAGTAGAATGGTAGCGTAGGTGTAGAGATACGGCCAATTACTAGACTCAGTTTATTAATGGAAAGGTGTAGATATACACGGGGACAGAGCGTGAGGGGACCCGGGAGCCAGCAAGGGTAGAACCTGTTCCGAGTAGATACACAGCCAGAGTGAGAGAGAAACATGGCTGACCAGCCCGACCTTGATAGGCCTATAGATGGCAGCACCGTAGTGCCGCGTAGTTTGAAAGAGCCTCTGAATAGGCTGTTTACACTCATTCCCCATGACACATACAAGTAGTCTGCCACTAGGTATGTCTCACCTCCCCTCTCACCCCTCCCACATCAAAGCTTAATTAAGTCCCGAAAGGTTGAAAGCCCTCTCCCCCCCCCTGTGTACAACCTTCCCAAACCATTCACGCACTACTCTCAATAAAGGACAAAAATATACCACATGATACGCTGTATCCTCCTCCCCGCATCTATCAAACAGCCCGCACTCCCCTATCCCCATACGGAACAAAATTGCCTTCGATGCAACGATCCCCATTAAAAACCTATACAAAAATTCACATACTCTGGGTTTAAGCCACAACTTTCTTAATCCTTTCCATATTCCCATCCAATCATACACAGGGTATATCGCTGCCCCATACAACACCTCTCCCTGCACCCCTCCCCTGCCCAGGAGACTCGCAGTGATCCGCCTCAGTTCCCTAACCACCATGATTTGCCTCAACATTCCTTCACACTCCCTCAGATCATTCCCCTTCCACCACCTTCTGATATCTTCCATAAACAATTCCACTCTTCTCCCACACACCCCACCAACCCTGAGGTATCGATGCTTAATATAAACACACTGCAGATGCCTTGCTAATGGGATGAGCCCCAAACCTCCTTGTCATACCCTCTTCATTACCACTTCCTTACTTAACCACGCCCTCCCATAATCCTATATATAATGTAAGGCCCTTTCTGCAATTCCCTCACATCCTCAAATATAATGGGGAACACCGCCGCCACATGCCACAGTTTACTAAACACTAAAGAGTTGACGATCACCATCCTCTGATGCAATGTGACATCCCCAGGCTGCCAACCACTCATACGCTTAATGGTCTCCCTCACTACCATCTCTGCATTAACTGCCCAGGCCTCCACCGGATCTGCCCAGTACACCACCCCACAAATCTTCACAAGTTCCACTATGGTCCACCCTTTCCCTCCCTAACCCTCCCCCCTACCAACCCACCCACCTCCAACAATTTAGAATCGGCATACTTTACTTTCATCCCAGTAGCCTTCCCAAAAATCTCTACAATACGTCTAACATTCACTAACTCCTCTACATCTCTCACTAGTACTGTAGTATCATCCACATATCCAACTATCCCTGCATCTCCCCCCTTACCCTCAGCCATTCCTCCTGAAACTAAATGATAAAAGGGCATCCCTGTCTTAAACCCTTATCCATAGGCACCACTTTTTCCATCCTACCATTGACCTGTCCCCTAACCCTGGCTCCTCCATATAGTCTCTCCCAACACTAATTCATCCCCAAAACCCTGCCACCTCATGATATCATAAGCAGCACCCCAATCGATATTCAACACCCCCTCCTTTCACCACTCTCAAAAAAATCCTAATTTGACCATGACCCACCCATGCTTTACCTAGGATTCCACATTCCCCGTATGTAAGACCATTCCCAACATTTTCTTGAGCATATTACCTAGCAACTTGGAAGATCTTATAGCCACACACATTAAAGTGATAAATCTATAATCCTTAATTGTCCTACATTCCTCTTTTTTCTTCACCAACACCACAACCCCAGTGTTCTGCATATTATCCAATACCCTCCCATTCTTCATGCAATTGAACACTTTAACTAAACAATCCCTTAGGGCTCCCATTTATGCACATAGAAATCCTTGGAGACCATCTAATCCTGGAGCCTTCCCTTTGCTCAAACCCTGCACTGCCTCCCATACCTCTTCCTCGCTAATCTCTCCCTCCATGTCCTTCCTGTCATCCTTACTAACAATACACCTAATCCCCATCCCTATTACTGCCCTGTCCCTCACCCTCCCCCCTCTTCCTCCTGCAAGTACTCCTTAACCCAGTGATCTACATAGTTACTTATTCCTTCAGTAGTTCAGAGCAATTGTCCTCCCCTATACCCCCAACTCCAGACACACCTCCAATGTCATCATAGTTGTGTCCCTCTGCCCCTTCCTAAAACGTCAGAGCACACAGGCCGATGGCCTGTCGCCCCATAAGACCTCCTCTAGACCTCCTTTCATGCGTGTCGCGTTAAATCCTTCATTCTGCAATTCTCTCAGACGACCTTTCAGAATAACCATCTCATCCACCCTAGAATTCCCACCCTTTTTGTAACAATCCTCCAGTTGACCCTCCAAGTACCTCTGTAATCCGAATTTCTCCCAATTCTCTTCCCTGCCCATTTTTGTATAATACTCCCTAATACACGGCTTTGCCCACCTTTCCCACCAACTCAGTAAGTCCCCGCATATTGACCTCCTCCCATTGCCCCGGCCACCATGCAGCAAAACTCTCTCCTCTCCAACTCCTTGCAGTAAACTTCATTCAATTTCCAATACAGTCATAACTTTTAATCTTTCCCTTTCCCCAGCTGATATCTGCCAACACACCCCTATGATCGGAATATCCATGTCCATTGCTTCACCCTACCAACTTGTATCGCCTTAGTTACATAAATCCTATCTAGTCCGCCTGATATCCCCTCACGAACGTGTGCTCCACACACCATCCTCCTTCCCTAACTACATCCATCATCCCAGCCGCTCCTAATACCTCCCTCAACACCCCCAGGACACAGCCTACTCCCTGGGCTCTACATCCTTTTCCTGTATTACACAGTTCCAGTCTCCTCCTATAATGGTTACCTCAGGCAGTCCTCTCATGATACAGCAGTACGTCCCTCACGAAACGTTCCTTAGTATGCCGGCATATACACACTTATAAAACTCACGTGCACGTCTCCCACACCCCGTCCACCCTCATCACCCTACCCTCCTCACCTGTCTCCCGACTAATAACTTAAAAGGGCTGACCTCGCGCATTACCACAGCAGCCTCTCCCTTAATTTTCCCGAACCACCTGCATACACTCTGTACCCATTCAAACACAATTCTGTCGCACACCTGAAATTATGTTCCTGTACAAAACAAATATCTACCTGAAAATGTCGTAAAGTCACCTCGAGCCATTGTCTTTTCACCTCGGCCCAAAGGCCGTTAACATTTATGGTGAGACTTGAAGACAACATAGGGGTTTTCCTCGAAACCTATTGACTTTTGGAACTCTTCCCCCTTCTCCTTCGCCCCCTGACCATGTTTAGACCCTTCTCTTCCTGACACCCCATCCTGTCTCCTGCGAGCCACATCGACCCATGGCTTGTACAAACTCGCTGCACAGGTGTGATCTCTTCCTCATCTGTCCCACCCACAGGTCTTTTATGTGAATCACCACTTTGTTCCATAGCCACAATTTCCAACTGTTAATCCTGCCTGGACTACAGCCTCCACATCCTGCACCACCAGGGTAGAATCTGCCACATGCGATGGAAGACCACACTCCCCAGGCAGCTCCACATGATCATCACCAGGTTCTAAAGGGGGAAAGCCTCTCTGGGCGTGCCAAGAAAATCCTTGAAGGCATCTTGCAACACAGGGGCAAGACCCCCTGCAAAATCTCCTCATCCACCAATGCCACCTCCCCCTCTGGCTTGTTGGCACCAGATCCTTCAGGCAGAGTCTCACAGGTGACGCCTGGCTCGTCCACCTCATCACTCCACCTTTTACTCTGTCCCACTCTTGGTGATACTGGCACCACATGCTCTGCCTTGTCCACCTCCGTTTCCTCCATTCGTTCTTCCTGTCGGTGGTCCTTCCTCCTCCCACAAGCAGCTGCAACATGATCATATGCCCCACATAGTCTGCAGGTTTGTTGCTGACCAGCATATGTGACATAGTGGAAATAAATGGTATAAAATACCGACACAATGGAAAAATAAACACATAAGCAGTATAATGTGATCCTTTATTGACAACGTTTCGCCCACGCAGTGGGCTTTATCGAGTCACAGACAGATCTGTATGTGACTCGATAAAGCCCACTGCGTGGGCGAAACGTTGTCAATAAAGGATCACATTATACTGTTTATGTTTTTATTTTTCCATATGTGACATAGACTTGAGTCCTAAATTCATCAAGTACAACATACGAAGGTATAGGCCTTCATAGAGTCCTGTAATCCTGTGTAAATTCCATCAGTCCATTTGCCCATCACAGCCGTATGGACCACTCCAAATTGCTGGAACGCCTGACAAATGTCAACATCATCAATTTCAAATGGAACATTGTGAACACGAATAAAGGTGTAATATCGGGAGGCATCCCTCAAGTATACCTCCAAGCCAGCTTTGATCACCATTCGTTTATCTTGAAAGCCATCCATGACGTGCTCGTACGACGCCAGTGTTGCAAACTTGACGAAGATGCGGTATTCCCCATTTAGCGATATTCCTTGCATGAATGCCATATGCATCGCAGAATGGCAGGCAACAAAACAGACGTGTTATCCGGGTATTCTGCTCCTTGTAAGACCTCAACACACACCGTGTTGATCCTCCTCCTTTCCCCAGATGCCATATTGCTGAAAATCAGTAACTGCCTGTCGGCCGCCAGGTGACAGCAGCAGGAGAACCACTCAGCTCAGAGGCCAGGCGATGAATATGTACTGTCAGTGTGCAGAGTGAGAAAGGTGCCTATACAATGGTGCTTTCTCCGTCCATGCATGAATCCATGCAACCGGGGAAAAAAAATTTGATTCTGTACATGAGATGATTATGAATCATCCTCTCAAATGTTTTACATAAGCAGCTAGTAAAAGATATTGGGCGAAAAGAATTTTGTTGATTGGGCTTGGGAATGGGAATTATGAGGCTGTTGGTCCAAGATTTTGGGTGCTCCCAGTTACATTGACTTGTGGTCGTTTGAGCCGAGTTCCTCCCCACCAACTTCTTTTCCCAAACACGTTTCCAACATTTTTCTAATACCTCATTCCGAGTATCCACCTCCACATCCACTACCATCAAGGGCATTACCAGTAACAGACAGGACAAGCTCAATCCACTGCGGGGGTATACACAATCCCTTGTAATGGCTGCAGCAAATTATACGTCGGCGAAACATCCAGAGACCTCCAAACACGCATTTCAGAACACCAGTACGCAGGCAGATCTGACGACTCAAGAAATGCCTGTGTTCAACACCAAATTTACACAACCATTTAATCAACTACAGAAACGCAAGACTCATCGCCAGAAAGACAACACTCAATACCGAAGAACCCTGGAATCATCACTTATCTGTATATCCAACAACTTCAACCAGAACAACGGCTTCTGCAACATAGCTGAACCTATTGCCAAGAAACTTCTTCAACGCTATCCCACATAGAACTCAAGAATGGAACACTGCAGGTCCTTTAATTAAGTCACACTACTTTTAAAACTGTCACATGCAGCTTTCTCCACCTGACCCAGCATTCTCCACCTGACTATATCCTATATATTCATGTTACTCTTTTTCCAGGTAGATCTGTCTGTGACTCGATAAAGCCCATTGCGTGGGCGAACGTTGTCAATAAAGGATCACATTATACTGCTTATGTGTTTATTTTTCCATTGTGTCGGTATTTTATACCATTTATTTCCTCTAGTGGAGGAGGGAATGTGAGTGGTAGTGCCACCTATCATACATTCACACATGAACAGCGTCGTGCTCTGTGTAAACAAAGACTCCCACGAGGCCTCACACCTGGTAGTGCACTTAGAAAACTCATGGACCAGGGTAACACTGCTGATACTGATAATGTCTGCTCTTTATATGAACATTTTTTTCATTATGCTGAGAAACTAAGCCAGATTCCAAGACTGTCTATAATGGATCAAAACTCGTATAAACTTAATATTTTTAGCTGGAATATTACATCACTTAGAAAAAGACTTCTTGACCTTCATCATAAAGTAACCACCGAACCCATTAATATTGTGTGTCTACAAGAGTGCAGAGTCCCTGAAAAATCCCAGCCCCCTAAAATGCCATCATTTGTTGCATATATCCTCAAATCTACTAACTCTTGTGTTCTATATATTAAAAAATCACTTCCCCATCAACTTCTCACACATAAGAAAACAGAGGGACTACAATACCACGGTGTTAGGATTTATATTGGGAACTCTGCTCTCAACATATTTAACTTGTATGCTGCTGCTGATAAGTTCAATTACTTGGAGATCCCAACTTCTGCTCAGTCTGAGCCTACTCTTATCATTGAACATTATAATGCAAGACACAAAAGCATTGGAAGCTCACAGTTTGGTAATCGTAATAGTAACCAACTGTTGTCACTGTTAAATGTTCATGATAATGTGCAGATTGTAGGTTACCTTGAACCCACACATATCTATGGAGGCATCCTTGATCTGTGCCTTGGCTTCAACATTACTTCTGCCAGCTGTGAGTCTTCCATTGTAACAGATATATGATCAGACCATTTTCCAATGCTAACCTCACTAGATATAAGTAATACCTGGTGGAATATTCAAACGGAAACGTTTTAATGTTCCCCCTGATCAACATGAGGACTTTGTTGCACATGTGACTGACTGGTATAATTCTTATGAGTGTTCCTCTGTTGAGACCTTTAACAATGACCTTGTGAGCAGTATTCAGAACTACTTAGAGTCGCCTCAAAACCTCCTGGGAAATCGTAACTCAACCAATTTCCATAACAATCATACCTCCTATAATAACCATACTTATTACAATGATCCTAAACTTCGAACACTGAAACGTACTGCTCAAAGACCAGGCGTAGCCTCTAGAAAACATCGTACCCCTGGGAATGCTGAAGCTCTTTCAAACTGCCCTTGCTGCTGTCAGAGGCGTATGACAGAGCTGCGGCAGACTGACTGGGAAAAATTTGTGAATGGGCTCAATGCTCACACCCCACTTAGCCGAGCATGGAGGGACATAAATAGAATTAAGGGTAACAGAACTGGTCAGATAGGCACCCCCATCCCTTGCATAGGGCGAATGGCTTTGTCAGTAGTTTGGGTGTTACATCAACTATGAAAATCTTCCCAGTACCACACAGGCGAAATTAAATGACAAATATGGTGCTAGGGAGAGACTTCTTGTTTTATGCTCAGCAAGGAAGATGACTCTAACATTCCTTTCACTAACTTTGAACTTGATGAGCACTAAGGGCAACTCCAGTCGCCTGGTGAGGATGGTATTACCTACAATATACTTAGATTGCTGTGTCGAGTACCAGGCAATCCTTTACTCGAATTATATAACATGAGCTATGTAACTGGGGAGCACCCAAAATCTTGGACCAACAGCCTCATAATTCTCATTCATAAGCCCAATCAACAAAATTATTTTCGCCAATATCTTTTACTAGCTGCTTATGTAAAAATTTGAGAGGATGATTCTTAATCATCTCATGTACAGAATCAAAATTTTTTTTTCCCCCGGTTGCATGGTTTCATGCATGGACGGAGAAAGCACCATTGCATTGGCACCTTTCTCACTCTGCACACTGACAGTACATATTCATCGCCTGGCCTCTGAGCTGAGTGGTTCTCCTGCTTGTCACCTGGCGGCCGACGGCGAGTTACTGATTTTCAGCAATATGGCATCTGGGGAAAGGAGGAGGATCAACACGGTGTGTGTTGAGGTCTTACAAGGAGCAGTGTACCTGGATAACACGTCTGTTTTGTTGCCTGCTATTCTACGCGATGCATATGGCATTCATGCAGAGGAATTGCAAGGAATATCACTGAATGGGGCATACCGCATCTTCGCAAGTTTGCAACACTGGCGTCGTACGAGCACGTCATGGATGGCTTTCAAGATAAACGAATGGTGATCAAAGCTGGCTTGGGGGTAGCCTCCGATATTACACCTTTTTTCGTGTTCAC
>WNWK01028404.1:0-25420 GCA_009830355.1 Cherax destructor | reverse complement strand
TGGTTAGAGAACGGGTACGGTGGGCCTTGGCCTGGTGATGAAACCTTTTCTTCACACTTGATAGTCCGGGTTCGATTTCCAAGCCGGGTGGAAACATTGGCGTGTTTCCTACACCGGTTGTCTATGTTCACCTATCAGTAAAATGGGTACCGGGTATTAGTCGATGGGGTCGGTCGCATCCTGGGACAAAACTGACCTAATTTGCCGAAATGCTCTGCATAACAAGGGGCTTTTATATAGTATTGTCACTGATGTCAGTAGGCCTGTATACCTTGTACATGTACTTGTAGATATAAAGATATTATTATTATATTATTATTATTACTTTGAGGAGAACTGATACTTTGAGGCAGTGTGTGTGTGGACTTAGAAATAATGTTTGTAAATTACCGTCGGTTTGAGAATTGTTAATCATGTTGGGTCTATGTTGGGTCTATGTTGGGTCTATGTTGGGTCTATGTTTTGTCTATGTTGTCTATTGTTGGACGATGGGAGACCGATTTTGCTGGCCAGGTGTCCCACTGTATGCCAGGGCAGTCCTCCTTGTCTGCCTTGCAGGTGTGCCTTTAGCGAGGCCTTGATAAAAGTAGCAAAGGAAGCGTTGATACTAGCAGCAGAGCGAAGCGTTGATACTTAGCAGCAGAGCGAAGCGTTGATACTAGTAGTAAAGCGAGGAGTTTATGCTAGTAGCAAAGCGAGGCGTTTATACTAGTAGTAAAGCGAGGCGTTGATACTAGTAGTAAAGCGAGGCGTTGATGCTAGTAGCAAAGCGATGCATTGATACTAGTAGTAAAGCGATGCGTTGATACTAGTAGTAAAGAGATGCGTTGATGCTAGTAGCAAAGCGATGCATTGATACTAGTAGTAAAGCGAGGCGTTGATGCTAGTAGCAAAGCGAGGCGTTGATGCTAGTAGCAAAGAGTGCGTTGATGCTAGTAGCAAAGCGAGGCGTTGATACTAGCAGCAGAGCGAAGCGTTGATACTAGTAGTAAAGCGAGGCGTTGATGCTAGTAGCAAAGCGAGGCGTTGATGCTAGTAGCAAAGCGAGGCGTTGATACTAGCAGCAGAGCAAGCGTTGATACTAGTAGTAAAGCGAGGTTGATGCTAGTAGCAAAGCGAGGCGTTGATACTAGCAGCAGAGCGAAGCGTTGATGCTAGTAGCAAGCGAGGCGGATGCTAGTAGCAAAGCGAGGCGTTGATGCTAGTAGCAAAGCGAGGCGTTGATGCCAGTAGCAAAGCGAGGCGTTGATACTGTAGCAAAGCGAGGCGTTGATGCTAGTAGCAAAGCGAGGCGTTGATGCTAGTAGCAAAGCGAGGCGTTGATACTAGCAGCAGAGCGAAGCGTTGATACTAGTAGTAAAGCGAAGCGTTGATACTAGCAGCAGAGCGAAGCGTTGATACTAGCAGCAGAGCGAAGCGTTGATGCTAGTAGTAAAGCGAGGCGTTGATACTAGCAGCAGAGCGAGGCGTTGATACTAGTAGCAAAGCGAGGCGTTGATACTAGTAGTAAAGCGAGGCGTTGATACTAGCAGCAGAGCGAAGCGTTGATACTAGCAGCAGAGCGAAGCGTTGATGCTAGTAGTAAAGCGAGGCGTTGATACTAGCAGTAAAGCGAGGCGTTGATACTAGCAGCAGAGCGAAGCGTTGATGCTAGTAGTAAAGCGAGGCGTTGATACTAGCAGTAAAGCGAAGCGTTGATACTAGCAGCAGAGCGAAGCGTTGATGCTAGTAGTAAAGCGAGGCGTTGATACTAGTAGTAAAGCGAGGCGTTGATGCTAGTAGTAAAGCGAGGCGTTGATACTAGCAGCAGAGCGAGGCGTTGATACTAGTAGCAAAGGAGGCGTTGATACTAGTAGTAAAGCGAGGCGTTGATACTAGCAGCAGAGCGAAGGTTGATACTAGCAGCAGAGCGAAGCGTTGATGCTAGTAGTAAGCGAGGCGTTGATACTAGCAGTAAAGCGAGGCGTTGATACTAGCAGCAGAGCGAAGCGTTGATGCTAGTAGTAAAGGAGGCGTTGATACAGCAGTAAAGCGAAGCGTTGATACTAGCAGCAGAGCGAAGCGTTGATGCTAGTAGTAAAGCGAGGCGTTGATACTAGTAGTAAAGCGAGGCGTTGATGCTAGTAGTAAAGCTAAGCGTTGATGCTAGTAGTAAAGCGAGGCGTTGATACTAGCAGCAGAGCGAAGCGTTGATGCTAGTAGTAAAGCGAGGCGTTGATGCTAGTAGCAAAGCTGCTTTGATGGTAGTAGAAAGCGAGGCGTTGATGCTAGTAGCAAAGCTAAGCGTTGATGCTAGTAGTAAAGCGAGGCGTTGATGCTAGTAGCAAAGCTAAGCGTTGATGCTAGTAGTAAAGCGAGGCGTTGATGCTAGTAGCAAAGCTAAGCGTTGATGCTAGTAGTAAAGCGAGGCGTTGATGCTAGTAGAAAGCAAGCGTTGATGCTAGTAGCAAAGCGAGGCGTTGATACTAGTAGCAGAATGAGAGGAACTTCGATTGCTGTTTATTACGACTTAATCTAAGTTACAGACTATATTTCATCAAAGGAGGTAAGAAGAGATTTACTGCTAAAGCTCCTGGACTGTGGGGAAGAAGGTCAGTTGGGTTACACTGGTGCCTCAGACGGAAACATGTAGAGATGTGCTGTTTCCGAATCTTCCATATTAGAAGACCCGTAGCTGAAGCGGTAGAGCGTTGGACCTGTCAATTTAGGGACCACGGTTCGAGCCTCCCGTCCATCCTTCTGCTTATTCATATACAGTGGGAAGGTCCCTTGGGCCTCCTAATGGATACAACCACTTCCGATACTATTAATATATTTGCAATGTTGCAAGCTTTTGAAAAAGTGTTAATTTGCAACACGAACGGCCTAGAGCTATCATTGAACTTTCCCCTGTAGTTGTTTTGCATTTGTTGTCGCTTATTCGAGGGAATATAGATGTATAAATTCAAGGACTATGTGGATCAAAATAAGGGTCGGATGCGAAAAGTGGGTCGTAATAAGCGTGTATGCACCTGGAGAAGAGAGGAGTGTAGAGGAGAGAGAAAGATTTTGGGAGATGTTAAGCGAATGTATAGGAACTTTTGAACCAAGTGAGAGAGTAATTGTGGTATTAGACCTAAATGCTAAAGTAAGAGAAACATTTAAAGAGGGTGTGGTAGGTAAGTTTGGGGTGCCAGGTGTAAATGATAATGGAAGCCCTTTGATTGAACTTTGTATAGAAAGGGGTTTAGTTATAGGTAATACATATTTTAAGAAAAGAGGATAAATAAGTATACAAGATATGATGTATGGCGTAATAACAGTAGTTTGTTGGACTACGTATTGGTAGATAAAAGACTGTTGAGTAGACTTCAGGATGTACATGTTTATAGAGGGGCCACAGATATATCAGATCACTTTTAGTTGTAGCTACAGAGAGAATAAAAGGTAGATGGGATACAAGGAAAATAGAAGCAGCAGAAGATTTATAAACTAAAAGAGGAGGCAGTTAGGGTAAGATATAAACAACTATTGAAGGATAGATGGGCTAGTGAGAGTGTAGGCAACGGGGTTGAAGATGTATGGGGGAGGTTTAAAAATGTAGTGTTAAGAGTGTTCAGCAGAAGTTTGTGGTTATAGGAAAATGGGTGTGGGAGGAAAGAAGAGCGATTGGTGGAATGATGATGTAAAGTGAGTAGTAAGGGAGAAAAAGTTAGCATATAAGAGGTTTTTACAAAGTAGAAGTGATGCAAGGAGGGAAGAGTATATGGAGAGAAAAAGAGAAGCTAAGAGAGTGGTGAAGCAATGTAAAAAGAGAGCAAATGAGAGAGTGGGTGAAATGTTATCAACGAATTTTGTTGAAAATAAGAAAAAGTTTTGGAGTGAGATTAATAAGTTGAGAAAGCCTAGGGAACGAATGGATCTGACAGTTAAAAATAGGAGAGGAGAGTTATTAAATGGAGAATTAGAGGTATCGGGAAGATGGAGGGAATATTTTGAGGAATTGTTAAATGTTGATGAAGACAGGGAAGCTGTGATTTCGTGAATAGGACAAGGAGGAATAACATCTTATAGGAGTGAGGAAAAGCCAGTTGTGAGTGTGAGGGAAGTTCGTGAGGCAGTGAGTAAAATGAAAGGGGGTAAAGCAGCTGGGATTGATGGGATAAAGATAGAAATGTTAAAAGCAAAGGGGGATATAGTTTTGGTGTGGTTGGTGCTATTATTTAATAAATGTATGGAAAAGGGTAAGGTACCTAGAGATTGGCAGAGAGCGTGCATAGTTCCTTTGTATAAAGGCAAAGGGGACAAAAGAGAGTGTAAAAATTATAGGGGAATAAGTCTGTTGAGTATACCTGGTAAAGTGTATGGTAGAGTTATTATTGAAAGAATTAAGAGTAAGACGGAGAGTAGAACAGCGGATGAACAAGGAGGTTTTAGGAAAGGTAGGGGGTGTATAGACCAAATGTTTACTGTGAAACATATAGGTGAACAGTATTTAGATAAGGGTAAAGAGGTTTTTGTGGCATTTATGGATTTGGAAAAGGCGTATGACAGGGTGGATAAGGAGGCAATGTGGCAGATGTTGCAAGTGTATGGAATAGGAGGTAGGTTACTGAAAGCAGTGAAGAGCTTTAACGAGGATAGTGAGGCTCAGGTTAGAGTATGTAGGAGAGAGGAAAAATATATCCAAGGAAAAGTAGGCATTAGACAAGGATGTGTGATGTCACCATGGCTGTTCAATATATTTATAGATGGGGTTGTAAGAAAAGTTTTTTTTTTTTTTTTTTTTTTTTTTTTTTATATTTTATTAAAAAACACATTATACATAAGTTGCAATTGTATCAAACTTAACATTATACATACCAAGAACCACACCTCTGAACATAATAAAAATCAGCACATTTCTTTACAATCCACCTCCATTACACCTGAACTAAACAAGCCTATATATACAACAACACTCATTAATACAAAACAGTACATGAAAATCTAAACCTCCTCCAGGGTAACTTCCTAGATGTACCCTCATAATCCCCCACCCACAACCCACCCAAAGCACCCTACATATTGTACAGCTTTTATATTTTTCCATACCTACACATACCAACACACATGTGTAGTAACAAAAAATAACACATAGGACACCAAACGTGCCAGGATTACTCCAGTTCTCCTGTTACTCCATACCAAACAGAGACAAAAACAGTAAACATTACTATAAAGTTCAGCTTATTTATCCTGCATTTCTAAATAGATACCTCAAATTAAATTTCAGGCCCTACTGTTACCCCTCCTGTCTCCCCCCTTAACTTTGAATATTCAAACTTTGAATATTCAAACAACCTTAGAACATTAAGACATAACAGGTTATTATGTCTCTCCATGTCTACAACAAAGTACATGTCTAAACTCGACACCGTACATTACATGTCATAAGGAACCACTAAGTCACTTTTATCACGTGACTAAAAAAATATAACATCATCTTATATACATTGTCATACATAATAACATGACCCAACCGGCCACTGTCTTGACCAACATGGCATGTTTACCTTATACAGTTATTACACAAAACTAGGAAAGCCACCTCTATATTTCCCAAAAAAATCCCATTAATCCCTCCCCCTCCCCCCCGTCAGAAGTCCTTGATCAGTAACACACACACTTTCAAACCATATACTTACAAAATTCTAAAGGTCCATCCTCGTCACCCCAAAAACCAGGGCATCCAAGTAAGTTCTCCGTCACAATCACCCCCCCACACACACATATCCGTCCATTCTCTTTCAATATAAGAAAGCACATACGCCCGCACACACCAAAAAACCCCCCTTCTAGAGTCCAGTCACTTTCAGCTTCACCCTCCTCTCCCTCCCACTCCTCCCACTTCTAAAAGTCTGCCTACTGTCATACTTCTGTAACTGTCAGGAAAAAACCTATCCCACCCTGCACCATACAACAACCTATTCCTGCATTTTGTTCTATACATCGAAGCCGCCATAGCCTTTACTCGGACTCCTCCCTGTTCCCCCCGCAAAATCCATGAAACATACACGTAATCAACTGCCACATACATGAGTGCCCTCCTTACATCCTCATGCACCCCACCAATATCTAAACTCAGCACCCTCAAAGCATTTATTCCTCCTCCCCATCAAACAGATCACCCTCCCAACCTTTCCCCTAAGTCTCCTAAGCTTTCGCAAAAATATACAGCATGGTATGCAGTATCCTCCTCACCACACCTATCACAAAATGGCGTCACTGCCAACCCCATTTTATATAGCACTGCCCTTGATGCAATTACCCCATGCAAAAACCTATATACCACCTCTCTCACCCTCGTCTTCAGCAGCAAACCTCGCAACCCACCCCATATTCCTCCAGTTATATACTGGGAACACTGCCTCCCCTACCACCACATCAGCACCCTCCCCAACCCTCCCCATTGCCCTCGCTGTAACACTCCGAGGGTCCCTCACTGCCAAAATACTTCTCAACATATCACCACACTTCAACAAGTCCTTCCCCCTCCACCACCGTGTCAATTCATTCATAACCCTTTCCACCCTTCTTCCCCGGTTCCCCCCTTTCCGTAGATAGCAATACTTTACATACATGCCCATAAGATGACTCCTAACGTTTATGAGCCCCAGACCCCCCAAACCACGCCTTGTCATAACAACCTCCTTATTTAACCAATGCTTTCCAAAACCCCACACAAATCTCAAAACCTTTCTTTCCAATTCTAGCACATCCCCACTCAACACAGGAAAAACCACCGCCACATACCATAACTTACTATACACTAATGTATTAACCACTACCACCCTTTGCTGTAATGTTAACTCCCCCGTTCTCCACCCTCCCATCCTCCTTAAAGCCCCCCCCACAACCTCCTCAGCATTCACTCTCCGAGCCTCACAGACATCTCCCATAAAAATAACACCACAGATCTTTACCCTCCCTACGACAGTCCATCCAAAACTCTTCCCCATGCCACCCCCCACCCACGAACCCACCTCCAACAGCTTAGACTTAGTAGTATTAATGGCTAAACCCGTCGCCCTGCCAAAAATCTCAAGAATCCGGCCCACGTTTCTTAGACCCTCCTCACCCACGACCAACACAGTTGTGTCATCCACATATCCCACAATGCCAGACCCATGCTCCAGAACCTCTTTTCCCTCCCCTACTCCCACCTCAATCAGGCTGTACAGCGGGTTCTGCAAGCACGCAAAAGGATCTGCGACAAGGGCACCCTGCCGCAAACCCTTCTCCATTCGCACTTCCTACCCACCAAACCATTTACTTGTACCCTCACACTCGCATCCTTATACAACAACTTAGCCCATTCAACTATCTCATCACCAAAACCTTGCTTTCTCATTATCATCCACAACATTTCTCTGTCAACACTATCATACGCAGCCTTCCAATCTAAAGCCAGCACACCACCCCCCATACTATTTTCAATGAAGTCCGTATCCTTGCATGCCCCTGATTCATACTCCGTCCAGGTATACCATATTGCCCAGCCTCAATCACCCTCTCTAAAACCCTCTTCATCCTATTTCCTAGCACCTTAGCAAATATTTTATAGTCAGCACACATCATGGACAAGCCCCTATAATCACTAATTGATTTCCCTGCCTCCCTCTTTTTAACTAATACTATAACCCCCGTGCGCTGAGTTGTTCCCAAACACCCAGTCTCTTTCATACAATTCATTAATCGTACCAGACACTCTCTTATTACACCCAATGCTCCATATAAAAGTCGTTCGGTATCCCATCCAGACCCGGCGCTTTCCTCAAACTCATGCTTTTCACAGCCAACCACACCTCTTCTTCACTTATACCCCCTTCCATGCCGGTCCTATCTTCGTCTCCCAACACCTGTCGTATACCATCTACAATGACTCCTTCTCCCTCCTCCACCCACACCCTTTTGCAAGTATTGCTTAAACCTCTGAGCCAAGAATAGACTCATAGCCTCAGTCGATTTCATCTTCTGTCCCCGGACGTATCCTTCCACATCCTCATCTACCTCCAGCCCCATCACCGTCATACCCGTCCTCCTCTGCCGAAATGACCGCAAAACAGTTGTCGAAGGCTTGTCGCCCCACAAGACATCGTCCATACCCCCACGCAAACGTATCGCATTGAAACGCTCGTTTTGTATCTCTCTCAACTGCCCCTTTATAACTCCCACCTCTTCCACCTGTGTGCTCCTTCCTCTCTCATAACAAAACTCAAGCTGCCCTCCAAATACTTCTGTAAACCATATTTCCATTGCTTTTCCTCTCTTCCCTTACCTTATAAAAGTCTCTGATGCCCGGTTTCGCACATTGCTCCCACCATTTTAGTACATCTTTCTCCAGCTTCCCTTTGTCCCATACTTTCTCCCACCATTCTTCAAAAGCGTCCCTTCCCCCCTCACCCCCAAAAGCTTCACATTGAGTTTCCAATAACCGGTACCATTTCACCATTCCCTCCCATCCTACCTCCACCAATACACCCCTATGATCTGAAAAGCCCACGTCTACATACCCAATCTCCCCACCGTTACCACCCGTGACACATAAACTCTGTCCAAGCGTGCAGCGTATCCCGTCGGACAAAGGTATGATCCACACCCCACCCACCCCCACCACATCAACCATCCCTGCACTCCCCAACACATCCCTCAAAATACTTAAGACACACCCAGCTTCACGGGGTTCAACATCCTTCTTCCTAATTACACAGTTCCAGTCGCCCCCAATTATCGTAACCTCAGCTAAACCTCCCATGAAATAAACTAAATGATCCCTCACAAAATCCTCCTTAATCCGTTTATTTCTTACAGCTGGCATATATACTCCCATGAAAGTAACTCTCACCCCCCCATACCCCATGAACTCTGACTATCCTCCCCTCCCCTCCCTCCTCCCAAGTCAACAACTGAAAGGGACTGGACTCCCTCACTACTACCGCAACCCCTCCCTTGAAGCTTCCCGAGCTACCCGCATACACTTTATACCCTTGCAACAACAAATCTCTACCATACCTGAAATTGTGCTCCTGTAAGAAGCCTATGTCCACCGCATACCGTCGCAAAGTCACCTCAACCCATTTCCTCTTAACCTCGGCCTTCAGACCATTCACGTTAAACGAGATACACTTGAATAAGATAGAGGTGGCTTTCCTTTGACTTACATACCTTCTGCTTTGTGCTTTTCTGGGCTTCAGTAACCTTACTGTTGTCCTGCACACCTTTACCTTTTCTGCCCTCTGCACCCCCTTGTCCGTTTGTGGTGCCTCCACCCATATCTTCTTGCCTGACTTTTGGCCAGGCGTCAGGACATCGTCATCTGACACTACCATGGATCGCTTCCGTGATTCAGAACTAATATCCATGTTCGACCCACTATCCTCCCTGTGCACTGTTACCTGCACCTCCTGTATATCCAAACAGCTAGACTCAGCCCCATCACCCAACACCCCCCCCTCAGCACCCATTAACTTTACCGCAGCCTCACTGGCTTCCAAAACTCCCCATCCTGGGAGTATCCAAAATCCCCCAATTCCTCCGGTAATGCAGCATCTTCCAAATCTACAGCACTCCTCTGTACTGCTGTCTCCAGCACCGCTGTGTCCTGCGACACAGTTGGCAAAGTACGACATATCTCCTCCGGGCCTTTCACAATCTCACTCCATGTGCCTTTGGGCGCCACTACCACTTCCTCAACCCGTACAGTAGGCTCCACTTCCGTAACATTCACCACATTCCTTGTACCATATTGCTGTCCCTGCCTCCTGTCACACTCTGCAGCAATATGTCCATAGGAACCACAGAGTCTGCATGTCCGTCTTTGACCTGCGTAGGTCACATAAACTTGAGTTCTAAACTCCTCCAAGACCACAAACGACGGTATGGCCCGCCTCAGGGTCATCTTGAGGGTAAAGGAACCTTCCGGGAATCCCTCATAGATTCCTTCAGTCCATCGTCCCATCGTTGCATAGTGGATGACTCCATAATCCTTGAAAACATGCCGGATGTCTTGCTCATCCACTTCGAACGGCAAATTACGAATTTTGACATATGTATAGTGCTTAGAAACATCTTTAAGTTTCACTTCCAAGGTAGCATTGATAGGCATGCATACTTCCTCATATTTCTCCACCAACCTCTCATAAACGCCGGTGGACGACAGTTTCACGAAGATTCTTGTACTCCCATTGAGCGCAATCCCATAGATGTCCTCATTATCTAATCCATAAACGTCTCGTAGAACGGTGGGCAAGATAACAGCTGCCGTCGAAGGGTACACAGCCCCTTTTACTAACTCAACACATACAGTGTTTATCCTCCGTCTGAACGCCGTCGCCATTTTGTAGTGAAAATATCCAAGGTCTCTGTTGTCACCACCAGAGGCCAGCACCAGACAACCTGCTGCGGCGAGAGCTGGGCGACGAATGATAAGAAAAGTGAATGCTCGGGTCTTGGCAAGAGGTGTGTGGGTTAAAAGATAAATAATCTAACGCAAAGTGGGAGTTGTCACAGCTGCTTTTTGCTGATGACACTGTGCTTTTGGGAGATTTTGAAGAGAAATTGCATAGGTTCGTGGATGAGATTGGTAGGGTATGTAAAAGAAGGAAGTTAAAAGTGAATATAGGAAAGAGTAAGGTGATGAGGATACCAAAAAGATTAGGTGATGAAAGATTGGATATCAGATTGGAGGGAGAGAGTATGGAGGAGGTGAATGTTTTCAGATATTTAGGAGTGGACATGTCAGCAGATGGGTCTATGAAGGATGAGGTGAATCATAGAATTGATGAAGGTAAAAGGGTGAGTGGTGCACTTAGGAGTCTGTTGAGACAAAGAACTTTGGCCGTGGAAGCAAAGAGGGGAATATATGAGAATATAGTTATACCAACACTCTTATAAGGGTGTGAAGCATGGGTGATGAATGTTGCAACAAGGAGAAGGCTGGAGGCAGTGGAGATGTCATGTCTGAGAGCAATGTGTAGCGAATTCGTAGTGTGGAAATTAGGCGGTGTGGGATTACCAAAACTATTATTCAGAGGGCTGAGGAGTGGTTGTTGAGATGGTTTGGACATGTAGAGAGGTTGGAACAAAGTAGAATGACTTCGAGAGTGTATAAATCTGTAGTGGAGGGAAGGCGGGGTAGAGGTCTGCCTTGGAAAGGTTGGAGGGAGGGGGTAAAGGAGGTTTTGTGTGCGAGGGGCTTGGACTTCCAGCAAGCATGCGTGAGCGTATTTGATAGGAGTGAATCAAGATAAATGGTTTTTAATACTTGACGTGCTGTTGGAGTGGAAGCAAAGTAACGTTTATGAAGGGATTCAGGGAAACCGGCAGGCCGGACTTGAGTCCTGGAGATGGGAAGTACAGTGCCTGCACTCTGAAGGAGGGGTGTTAATGTTGCAGTTTTATAACTGCAGTGTAAGCATGCCTCTGGCAAGACAGTGATGGAGTGAATGATGATGAAAGTTTTTCTTTTTCGGGCCACCCTGCCTTGGTTGGAAACGGCAGATGTGTTAATAAAAAATAATATATATATATATATATATATATATATATATATATATATATATATATATATATATATATATATATATTGTTGTGTGTGATGTATGTTGAATTTAGAAACCCCAGTTAATTAGGTAATCTATATCTCGTGGTTCTTAACCTCTCTGGGAACGCACACCGGCTGAAATATATGTAGTTTTACTCAGTTTTAGCTTGACTTAGTGCCGTTTTCTGTAAATTAGTTTGTTCGTTTTATTATGCTCTCCATACCCTTCCAGTAAGTGAGAATCAAATAAGATTACAGAGGCACGTAATGGGGTACAGCTTGGAACTGGGACCCACTTGTTTGGTAAGGTGGTCGCAACGTCCCCTATCACAAGCTAAGATTAAGTAAGATAACTCCACAGTAGTTACATCCTGCCATTTGTTTATGTGTTCATAATAAGTAAGAATACTACGATATATTTTACTGGAGGTGAGCTCGAAGAGGAGCACATTGTTCTTAAACAACAAATGAACAGTTAACAACTAGCAATGTTAAGTCCAGTCTAACTGTAGTACGCTGATGTGTACTGATTCACCGTCCTTCACTGACGTGTTCACATGAGTAAGAGCGTAAAACCGTCTCCCTGAAGATTATACTAAAGGATATGAAATAAAGCAGTAGCTGGCACCTCAGTGAAGACTCAATATATACCCTGGAGCCAGAGGCTGACCAACGAGTGTTGCACACTGACCACTGGCAGACACCAGCTGTGGGAACTGTTATTCAACGCATTTTGATACACTCTGTCACTCAACACACTGAGAGTCTCACTTAGCATACAAGAAGAGATATACAACAGTTAACACATTTGAGTAAGTATTCAGAATGTGCAGACACTTATATTTTACTCTTCGTTGGTGACCAGGCTGTGATTCCAGACGGATCATAAATTTGGATTTATCTCTTCATGTAATAAGATCTTCGCTTCGTGAGACATCCATATTTTTCTGTTATTTCTGATCATAGTTTAACTATTTGGATATATATATATATATATATATATATATATATATATATATATATTGAACAACTTATATCTAACAGTTTTAAAGAAAAACTGAATATATCTAATTACAAACTTTTTCCTTTAACAGATTGTATCGAGTTCATCCGGACGAGAAACAAAGATGAACATTAAAATTGTAAGAAAGTTTTCCCCGTTCTAAACATATTTTGTAATTTTTTTCAAATTTAGAAATAAGTTCAGAGTTTGAAATGCGTTTTGTACATATTTATTTTGTAAATATTTGCAAGTTGATTTTTCAACATGTATCAGCAACCTATTTTTGTTTTCTAAGTAGAACACATGTTTTCAACAACTACAGGTGGTGTTGGTGTTGGTGGTGGTGTTGGGGATGGTGTTGGGAGCACCACAACTCATCACCGGAAAGAGAGACTTCCCCGGCCAGAGGCGCCTCGGTGCTACCAATTACCGCAGCCACCACTTCGGCAGGAAGGGATACAAGAGCGTAGCCGTAGCAAGTAAGTAACGTGTTTGCTCTCTCTCTCTCTCTCTCTCTCTCTCTCTCTCTCTCTCTCTCTCTCTCTCTCTCTCTCTAACCCCCCCCCGTCCTACTTCGTATATTTTAAAACTGTAATCAGATTCGCATAGCCATTTGGTTGATATAATTTATACATATCTTCTTAACTTTGTTTTCTTACTCTTTCTATTTTCTTCGCAGGAAAGGAAGGTGTGAACGTGGCAGAACGAGAAAAATAGGTTCTGTTGCGTCTCAAACGCTCGTCTTGGTCACACATTTGTGTTTATATAAGAGTGTGTATGTGTGGGGAAAGGCTGACTGCTTGTAACGACCAGAGCGAAGTAATCTTCATGATATTTTGTCTTCACTGTTTACTCTGTTATAATGGTACAGCTTCCAGTGGTTAGGATGCACTATAATTTTTTGTTGAAAATTGTATAAAATACCGACAAGTTGATAACTAAGACACATGTTCAACAGTTGGGTATCTTTATTGATGAAACGTATCACCTACACAGTAGACTTCTTCAGTCAAATAGAGGCAGTAGGTGTAGTAGTGTACTGAAGATGATGTAATCAGTCCATCAACTATAATTTATTTATTTAAATGTACTTTTGTGTGGTGTGTATTCTCGTCGATTTGTATTTGTTAGGGTCGTGTCCTGCCTCCATTATATGTTTAACAAGAAGTGGTCATTATGAAGTGACAATGCGCTTATTTTTTTCAAATGCAAGTAAATGTACTTATTTTTATAAATGAATATAATTTTTGTACATGGCTTATATAATAAAACCATTTATTTTTAATAAAGAAATCAAACACAACTGTCTTCCTTAGTACACCAAATACGTATACCGTCAGTTAAGGATGCACTTACGGGAAGCACTTACAGGATGCTCTTGCAGGATGCTCTTGCAGGATGCTCTTGCAGGATGCTCTTGCAGGATGCTCTTGCAGGATACTTTGTAAAGATTCTCTCGTACAGTGAACTCATAAGACGCATTCCATGGAAGCAGTCCCAGGATGCAATTATACGATGCACTCATATCTCACATATATGATGCACTCACATGAGGGACTCATAGAATGCAATTATAATATGCAATTACAGGATGCACTCACACGATGCACTCCCACAAAACAATCAGAAGAAAATCTGAAGTAACTACAGTAGGACGTCATTTAGCACGATAGATACGTTCCTGAAAAAGTCGTGTTAGATAATTTCGTCTTAAATGATTAACAGAACTTATGGGAAAAATAGGGATACGTGTTTGAAAGTCCCCAAAAAGCCAAACAAGTTTTTTTAGACCAACATATCTTGCAAAAATTGAAGGCGAATATGTAATTTTAGTTCATTGTCATGATCTATTACTGCTTAAGACTACAAATGCAATAGAAATAATAGTATTTCTTACCTTAAATTGTGGGTAATGATGTTTGTGGATGGTAGTGAAGAGTGGATATGGATGGTGTGGCCCTACTGAGCTGAGGTGGATATGTAATTGTAGTGCATTGTCATGATCTATTACTGCTTAAGACTACAAATGCAATAGAAATAATAGTATTTCTTACCTTAAATTGTGGGTAATGATGTTTGTGGATGGTAGTGAAGAGTGGATATGGATGGTGTGGCCCTACTGGGCTGAGGTGGAAGTAGAAGTTTTGAACTGAAGTCGATGGTTGAACTGAGTGTCTAACTTTCAGTAAGTCAGTCAAGTCATTCAGTAAGTCAGTCAAGTCATTCAGTAAGTCAGTCAAGTCATTCAGTAAGTCAGTCAAGTCATTCAGTAAGTCAGTCAAGTCATTCAGTAAGTCAGTCAAGTCATTCAGTAAGTCAGTCAAGTCATTCAGTAAGTCAGTCAAGTCATTCAGTAAGTCAGTCAAGTCATTCAGTAAGTCAGTCAAGTCATTCAGTAAGTCAGTCAAGTCATTCAGTAAGTCAGTCAAGTCATTCAGTAAGTCAGTCAAGTCATTCAGTAAGTCAGTCAAGTCATTCAGTAAGTCAGTCAAGTCATTCAGTAAGTCAGCCCAAGTCATTCAGTAAGTCAGTCAAGTCATTCAGTAAGTCAGTCAAGTCATTCAGTAAGTCAGTCAAGTCATTCAGTAAGTCAGTCAAGTCATTCAGTAAGTCAGTCAAGTCATTGGTCGCATTCAGTAGTCAGTCAAGTCATTCAGTAAGTCAGTCAAGTCATTCAGTAAGTCAGTCAAGTCATTCAGTAAGTCAGTCAAGTCATTCAGTAAGTCAGTCAAGTCATTCAGTAAGTCAGTCAAGTCATTCAGTAAGTCAGTCAAGTCATTCAGTAAGTCAGTCAAGTCATTCAGTAAGTCAGTCAAGTCATTCAGTAAGTCAGTCAGCATTCAGTAAGTCAGTCAAGCTTCAGTAGTCAGTCAAGTCATGTCAGTCAGCTCAGTCAGCAGTCAGTCATTCAGTCAGTCAGTCAAGTCATTCAGTCAGTCAGTCAAGTCATTCAGTCAGTCAAGTCATTCAGTCAGTCAGTCAAGTCATTCAGTCAGTCAGTCAAGTCATTCAGTCAGTCAAGTCATTCAGTCAGTCAGTCAAGTTAGTCAGTCACTTAGTCAGTCATTCAGTCAGTCAGTCACACAAACTTATGTTTACATCTTTTTATGTGTACAAAGTAACACTTCATTACGGCCACGGGTTATGTCTTGTCTAATATCTTTGTTTTCTTCGTTAATTCAAGATCAAAACACAATTCACTCTTTATTTTATTCTTCACAAACACAGCTGGCTTGTAGCCAGGACTTCTTAACGCGTATGAAATACGTACGAATGCTGGGGTCATTGGCGGGTGGTGTCTGCTGAACCACAACAACAGTAGTAGAAACAAGACTGCTTGTGAGAATGGTTACTTGTTTTTCCTTCCCACAAACTGTAAGTAAGTTTATTCAGGTATACACAGATACAGTTACGAAGATTATCATACATGGCAGCATATGTGTAGAGAACCTAGGATAACCCAAAAAAGTCAGAGTGACAGTATTTCCATTGACTGACTTGGGTTATCCTAGGTTCTCTACACATATGCTGCTATGTATGATAATGTATGTAACTGTACTCACCTAATTGTGGTTGCAGGGGTCGAGACTCAGCTCCTGGCCCCGTGTATCTGAATAAACTTAGTTTACAGGAAGGAAAAATTCCCTTTTCCTCAAAGCATGAGGATTCTTAGGCAGTAAATAACCATGCGCTCAAAATTTTTCCCCTCCTGCCGAACCGTGTAATATCATCTTTACGTCGTGTAAGATGATAATGTGTCGCAAATCTTAAATCGTGCAATACCGGTAACGTGCAACATAATCTCGTGCTAAATGACGTTCTACTGTAAATCTCATGTTATTAGAAAATGGACTTTGACCAGAGTCCTGGTGAGGAAGGGTGTGGAGAAAATTATCTAATCAAAGGGGGGTTACGTACCTTCTCAGATGGCAGCGATCACGCTATCAAGGGGGCGTCGATCCCTCTTGTTCGAACATCTAGAGATGAGGAGACCAATAGTACGCCAAAACAACACCTCAGCTTGCATGTGTCCATTAAAAATTAAACAAATCATAGTTCAGTTGTATATGCTAGACAGGCGTCACAAGACCTCTGGTCTCCTTGCGATAGTCTCTGCCAGAAGTTACCATTAAAAATTCGAGATAATTTGCCTCTAACTTGGTAATATAGTTAGGGGCATTATTCCCTACAGTAATCCTTGATTGTGTTCAGTTGCAAGTACTAGCACCTAACGTCTATAGACCATATATCAGCAGAACCTTCCTGGAAAGGATGGTGCGGAGGCTGGTATTGCAGATTGCAGTTTGTTTTTGACCAGTGAAGACGTGACGAACCGCTACTGGGTCATACTAACTCCTAAGGCACCCGGGCCACATTGCGTAGAAACATTTGTGGTCGGTTTCAGTACTTTGGAGAAACTGGCCGATCTCTTTCTGACAGACTTAGGGAGCACAAAAATAGTGTTAGGCTTGCCGACACCAATAATGCTCTTTTCTGTCATGTCAGAGATCACAGTCATCCTATTGATTGGTCTTCTGCTAAAACTCTACCCTACGTCCAACTTTCACAGTCGCCGTTTGGTTGAATCCTCCCTTATACACAACTTTCCCTGTAAAAATCTTAGCCCTGGCTTTGTCCCTGTAGATGCTTTCCTCTCCCATTACATTGTTAAATGCTCCAAACTTCAGAACACCCGTGACTTAACCTGATTCCTTCCCCTTCTATCTCTTCACCCTTCTCCTCTGGGTTTTCTTTCTTTTGCCTTGTATTTGTCCTTCTTTATTTTATTTTCATTTTTTCCCAATCTGTTTTCTTGTCCTTACCCTATGCGGGCCGCCAGCTTTATTGCAGTGCTCCTCTTTCCTAGAACATGACTGACTCCACTACTACTACTTCCACTACCACTACTACTTCTACTATTACTCCTCCACCACTTTCTTGTGCCCTCCCCTGTCTGCTGGCCTATATATAACCCCTTCTACCTGTTCTTTGCGTTAGTGTGACTTTGTAAATGGTCCAAGTCGGACCGAAACGTCGTCGTAAGCTCCTCTCTACTATGTGCGGGTTGTGTGTGTAATGACAGTCTCCTGAAAAAAATGACATCCTTCCTGCCGTGAAAATTTATTTACTATCGGTCAGTAAATCAAGTGTGGCGGAAGGAGAATTTTCCGCCTGGCTCATTCGTGTATCAAATGACGTAGGGTGAAGTTTCTTTTTACTGTGGACATTATCCACAGCTGAAGATCCCTAGCCGAATAAATGGACAAGTGATAATTGTCAGACGACCTTCAGTGTGCCCAGCAGACAACAGAATGAAGATGTCCGACGTCACTCTCCATCTCAAACCAACGATACCGGTCTCATTTAGACGTGTAAACGTCGCCGGCTCTCGTTACACCGAGCCAGGTAAATTACTGTTTTATTTGACATCCGCCTATTTAGTACTACAGTACCTAGGGTCGATGTTGAGTGAATAAGGCTAACCATTTCGGGGTCGTGAGGGGCAGGCCAAGCCCATAGGTAAGGGTCGCCCACGATTTTCAGGTGCTATATCTGTAATAGCTGAAATATGTATGTCTTCAAGGTGAGTATTAACCCTGTTTATTTAATCTTCCAAACAGCCCTGGTGGTCTGTAGACAGTAAATTTGGAGGGTAAACCCCTGGGGGAGGCTGCAGGGTAAACCCCTGGGGGAGGCTGCAGGGTAAACCCCTGGGGGAGGCTGCAGGGGGGGTAAACCCCTGGGGGAGGCTGCAGGGTAAACCCCTGGGGGAGGCTGCAGGGTAAACCCCTGGGGGAGGCTGCAGGGTAAACCCCTGGGGAAGGCTGCAGGTGGTCTCGAGCTGTCAGCAACAAAGATGAGTACATCTTAACCCACATAGTGGTTCTTTTACTATAATATTTTTTTATTTACTCTTCTTACTCAAAATCCCACACAAAGGGTAAGGAAGAAGGATGGAAATGATATAAAGAAATTGAGTAGATATTAGGAAAGAGGAGGATACACAAAATAAGTGGAACATTCGTTCTTAATTTGAACTCGGTCAAGGATATGTTTAATTTACATTTTAAATAAATATGAAATGCATTTAGATTGCATACCGCGGGGCCCCGCTCATACACTAGTATACAGGAAAGGGTGTATACCTGCATACGTGTGTGGTACGTGTAAGTTTTTTTCATGAAGTTATTTTCCTTGTGGGAAGGTCGCTGAAGGTCACGATTCAGGAAGTTTGTGGATGCAGTGTGGAAGTGCAGGAGTCGTGCTTCCTGCTACCTGCTTCCTGCTACGTGCTTCCTGCTACCTGCTTCCTGCTACGTGCTTCCTGCTACCTGCTTCCTGCTACCTGCTTCCTGCTACGTGCTTCCTGCTACCTGCTTCCTGCTACCTGCTTCCTGCTACCTGCTTCCTGCTACGTGCTTCCTGCTACCTGCTTCCTGCTACCTGCTTCCTGCTACGTGCTTCCTGCTACCTGCTTCCTGCTACCTGCTTCCTGCTACCTGCTTCCTGCTACCTGCTAAGCTTAAGGATCTGCCTTCGCTGTTATTAAGAAATTTCAGGTGTTCACGAGTGGTACATTAGTAATGGATTTGTCGACGCTGCGCCTTGAAGTCTTCGTCTTCTCTTGGTAGATCGCTCAGCATCCTTGGTCTTGGTAGATCGCTCAGCATCCTTGGTCTTGGTAGATCGCTCAGCATCCTTGGTCTTGGTAGATCGCTCAGCATCCTTGGTCTTGGTAGATCGCTCAGCATCCTTGGTCTTGGTAGATCGCTCAGCATCCTTGGTCTTGGTAGATCGCTCAGCATCCTTGGTCTTGGTAGATCGCTCAGCATCCTTGGTCTTGGTAGATCGCTCAGCATCCTTGGTCTTGGTAGATCGCTCAGCATCCTTGGTCTTGGTAGATCGCTCAGCATCCTTGGTCTTGGTAGATCGCTCAGCATCCTTGGTCTTGGTAGATCGCTCAGCATCCTTGGTCTTGGTAGATCGCTCAGCATCCTTGGTCTTGGTAGATCGCTCATCATCCTTGGTCTTGGTAGATCGCTAAGCATCCTTGGTCTTGGGAGATCGCTCAGCATCCTTGGTCTTGGGAGATCGCTCAGCATCCTTGGTCTTGGGAACTCTTCCTTGTGGATGCTGCGTCCTCACTTTTTTTGTTGCCAGATCATCCTTTGTGTACTGTGTGGGGGTTCGCCATCACATAACTTGCGGTGTTGATTGGTTGAGGTCAGTTTTCCCCCTGGTAAAAGATCCATAGATGTATAGTAATGCAAGCCTCTATTGACAACATTTTGCCCATCCAACGGGCTTTATCGAGACAGATCTTCTGAGAGAGGGAGGATGAACCTTTTCATTCAAAGCGTAGTAGGATGAGGCGTTAGGTTAGATGTGTTGATACTGATCCTCTCAATGACGCATTTGGTGAGGTTGAATAGTCTATTGATTTCGTAACCCCCATTTTTCTCAGTCTTCGTTTGGTAATATCCAGTAGTGATAACACTGGTCTGCATTTGGAATGTTTTTATTTTTATTTTTGTTCATGGTTGCGATCTTACATATTCTTGGGCTGCTGATTGTAAATATCTAAACCATTTTGCTCTATCACGTAAGGATTTTGAATAAAATACAAATTAATGATAATAAAAAAATGTGATTTTTTAATAAATTGTTACTTTATTAAAATTAGGCAAGTAATCATGGAAAAGCACATTCTGTTAGTCTTAAGAACATATGAATTCCAACTCAACAAGAATCAAATCAAATTATTTTATTAAAAAAATATGCTCCTAATGGTTAGCCTACATATTTTCGCTTGTGCTGTGCATCGAGACCATTACGTTTCAATGACCAGCAGTAATCCGCTATCATGCTGACATTCCATTTGCCCTGGTATCGAGTTTCCAAGGTGCAAATATCCTGATGGAACTGGTCTCCTTGTTCCTCACTGTAGTCCCCACAATTGTTGGGAAAATAGTCAAGATGTGAATGCAAAAATTGCATCTTCACACTCATTCTAGACCCAAGTTGTTAGAAACTTAAAATCAGGTCTTGGATCAATTTTTTTTCATATTCGGGGGAGTGCCTGTTTCCCAGGAAGTTGTGGACAATCTGCTTGAACGAAAACCAGGCATTCACCTCGACACCTGCTAATGCTTCATCAAAATGCTTGTCCTTTATCAATTCCCGAATCTGAGGGCCACCAAAGATTCCTGCCTTTAGCTTGCCTTCACTTATACGAGGAAACTTTAACTCCAGGTACTTGAAAGCAGTTCCATTCTTGTTCAAGGCCTTCACAAAATTTTTCATAAGCCCTAATTTGATGTGGAGTGGTGGCAGCAGAATTTTCTTGGGGTCAACTAGTGGTACAGTTTTCACGTTGTGATTTCTGGGTAAGAAGCTGGTTCTTGGTGGCCAGTCTTTTTGTTCATAGTGCTGGCTGTCTGCCCTACTATCACAAAGACACAAAAAACAGGGATACTTGGTGTATCCCCCTTGAAGACCTAGTAGGAGAGCAATAACTTTTAAATCACCAAAATGAGAAAATTGTGATTCTGGTACTTGATTGCAGATATTAGTGTCTTCATATTTGCGTAAGTTTCTGACATTTGGACACTATGGCCAATTGGCACAGATGCAGCTGTGTTGCCATTGTACAGTGGCCGCAAAAAATCTATACATTTCCAACGCAAAAAAAATCTATACACTAGATTTTGGTGTATACATTTCAGTTGCCTTTCCGCCATAGGAAAAGTGGGCAAAGCTTGTGATGACTTATTGTACTGGAGCCCGTCTTGCTCCAACGTTCCCCACCATGCCATGCTTCAGTGCTCTACCAGAGCTCGGTGAGGAACGAGGCCTGCTGTATTGTTACTCATTGCCCATTTTTTCACTCGACCACCAACTTTACCACGCTATATCTCCGCTCCAAGTGGTCAGAATAGGTCGAACTAAACTTACAGTTGCAGAGAAGACCAGTGCACTCATCCTATTAGAGTAAGGAATGTCTGTGATACGCTTAGCCGCAGACCTGAAGGTGACTAGGATGGCAATTTACAAACTCTAGAAAGCAGCTACCTCACTCCCACCTAGCACCGTACCACCTAGAAAAGGGGTCTGAGGCCGCAAAAAAGACTTCTCTTCGCATAGACAAGATCCTGAAGAGGGAAGTGTTATCAGATTCTGCCATAACAGCCACAGACCTCTAGAAAAAGCATCCTGCACTCCTAAAAGACGTCGCAGTGCGAACCATCTAGCACCGGCTGCAAAAGAACCTGAAAATGCCTGCTCGACGTGCCGCCAAGAAGCCCATGCTAAGTGAAGCCATGAAGAAGAAACCGCTTAAGTTCTGCAAGAAGTACAAGGATTGGACCTCAGACCAGTGGCAGAAGGTGACGAGAGTACCTTCAGGCTCGTCAGGAGCGGCTCCAAGACCGTCCATCGTCCCAGTGGTGTGTCCCGTTATGACCTACGGTACACCGTGAAGACAGTGAAGCACCCTGACAATGTTATAGTCTGGGGTGCTTTTAGTGGTTATATGGGCAGGGGTGGACTATACTTCCTTCCTTCCTAAGAACATTATGATGAAGGGAAATAATTAAATCGAGGTGTTAAGGGACCACATGCTAACATTTTGGAACATTCACGAGTGTGATTTTTTTTTATTCATGATGGTGCCCCTACCCATAAGTCAAAATGAGTGAAAAAGTTCCTCGAGGACAATAATATCAGTGTTTTGGTGTTGCCAGGCAATTCCCCTGACCTAAATCCTGTCGAGATTGCCTGCCATGTGATGAAAAATGAGATTGCAAAAGCTCGACCCACCAACATCACGGACCTGAAGGAGGCACTGAAGAAGCTTTGGATCAACATGGACGCCTCCCTCTTCTCCACCCCCGCCACTTCGATGCCCAGGCGACTTCAGATGGTGATAAAGAACAAGGGTAATACAACCAAGTACTAGTTGGAAGCTAAAAAGTAAAAGTAAAATAAATCTACATATATTAAGTTGCATTTTTCGTTTAATTGTCCTCATGCCACAGTTGTTGTCTGACCTTGATACGATGTTTAGCTCGCCTGGCCTTGCATATATATATATATATATATATATATATATATATATATATATATATATATATATATATATATATATATATATATATATATATATATGTCGTGCCGATTAGGTAAAACTTGCGATTTTGGCTTAAATAGCAACGCTCTTCTTGCCATATAAGACAAGTGAAAATTTGTTTATGCAATAATTTCGCTAAAATCATTCTGAACATAACGAATTTTTTTTATTTCATTGTGTTTGTTTATTATTAAATTAATGTTAACGTATCTAAAATATATTTAGTTGGGTTAGGCTAAATTAAATTGCGTTTGTTGTAATAAGGTTAGGTAGGTTTTCAAAGTTTCTCTTGGTACAAAATTATAAATTCTTACATTAACATAAATGAAAAAAATATATCTTTAAACGTATAAGAGAAAATTTTAGAAATGACTTAATTTTAGATGAGTTCTTGCTAATTGACCAGTTTTACCTAATCGGCACGACATATATATATATATATATATATGCATCTATATATATATATGCATATATATATATATATATATATATATATATATATATATATATATATATATATATATATATATATGCATATATATATATATAATGTATAGATTTTTTGGGCCACTGTAGAGAAGTACAGCCTTTAAACTTCTTTTATAAGAATCAATGAAGAGTCTCCATTCATCTGCTTTGTATAACATCCCCATGTGTTCAATAAGGCCAGAAATATTTGAACAGAAAACTAAAGATTCCTCTTTCTCACAGAACTGAGTGAATTCCGCTTCACGATGACGGTACCAAGCGAATGTTGTTCCAGGAGCTAGAAGCCTGTGTTCCTTCAGTCTAGAGCCAAGTAACTGTGCACTTTCTTTTGGAAGGTTAAGGTCTCTCACCAAGTCATTGAGCTCAACTTGGTTGAAGGGTTTGGGATCGTCATTTGTTTGTGGTTCATAGTCTACATCCATCTCCTTAAAATCACTGGTATCAGACTCTGATGAAATTTGCCATGTCTCAGGTGGCACAGGTACAGGAATATCTTCAGAGTGTGGAACAGGCCTTATTGATGAAGGAATATTTGGGTATATTATGCGATCTTTAGTCTTCTTGTTGAATCCAGCTACTTTAGTCATACAAAAGTAGCAGTCATCATGGTGGTTCATCTGCTCCCGCCATACCATTGGTACTCCAAAGGGCATACATTTAAGTTTTCCAACTGACCACATTTGGAGCTTACTGATGCAACTCTTGCAAGCTTTGTGTGGTGCAAAGTGTTTGTCCTGGTCTCCAAGTTTGCAGCCAAAATAAGCAAAGTAGCAGCGCTTCAATAAAGGAGTAATGTTGCTCCGGGAATCTGAAGGTGAATTGCCCGCAGACAGCAAAATATCTCTGGTGAATTTATGCAGCCTCTAGACATATTAATAATCTGAAAATAAAGAAAAATATATTAGATTTAACATTTAATTCAATATATGGTAAGCATTTTAATTGGTAATATACCACTTTCTCATTTACTTATGTTATACGAAAAGAGAAAAGTAACGTTTCCGTATAACTTGACAACCTGATGTGATAGAGATGAATAAAAAACACAATGAATCATTATTTTCCATATATATACCGAAAAAGATACCATAGAGTCAATAAAAAAATCATGCAGACCAGTCTGGTCGTAACTCTACTTCTTGCAGTCAGCAGTACAGTTAAATTCTTCACTGTCACCCTGCTGGGTGGGAGGACATGGTATATATTATATCGTTGACAAATTGGATGATGATGGTGTCTTGGTATTCAGGTTGAGGAAGGTATTTAACATAGATGTCGAACAATAGAGGACTCAGGTAGTAGTCCCTGGGGCACTCCAGATTAAAGTGTAAACGCCTGAGGTATTTTGCAATTGAAGGAAGGATGATGAGTCTGGTGTTAAATAATTGTATATAACTCTCGGGAATCTCCTGTTGTGGTCAGCAAGATCAGTCAGTCTCAATATTAGGTCATCGTGCCAGATACTATCCAATGCCTCCTTGTTCATATCACATGTCGATATAAGAGCCAGGTTAGCTGGTAGATGATAGGGTGTTGACTTACCCTCTGACTTCTGAAGCAAAATTGGTTTGAAGTGATATACCCCTGGTGTATATTGTGTAATTGGTTTGTATTTCCGTAAAAAGTAATCTCCTAAATCTTTACAATAGAAAGTGTTGTTGTTAGTCACTTTATTGAGTCGATTCACTCCTCAAGTCAAAACTCACAGTAACCTTCCAGCAAGCAATAATCAATCGACTCAGTAAAGTTACTAAAATAATCACTTTCTACAATAATAAATTAGGGAATAGCTTTCCCAGGAAAATAAACAAGCAGTTAAACAAGATACACCAGTAATTTATCAGATCCCAAATAACGGCAACAATTAAGTATTATCAGACTAGAAAGATGTTATCAACTAGGATGATTGAACACAAGAGAGAGTTCAGCTCTCTATCAATATGGTAGCAGTAATAATCACAATATTCTTTGGGAAACTGTTACCGTCACAAACAAATCAAACAGCAACCACAAACAAAAAAATCAGAGTATCAGCCCTCATAGTCACTACACAAAACTATAATATTTCACAAGGATAATTGCAACCAGATGTTTCAACATTCGTCCTTAAGTAATACACAGCAACCAACTTCAACCAGATTTGGAATAACGTAGCACAGTGACCCGCTGCGGAGGACCTACTGGTCCATGTTAGGGAAGTTCCACTCACTTGATTCCTGACCTGACACTCCACACG
>WNWK01028403.1:0-25422 GCA_009830355.1 Cherax destructor | reverse complement strand
CCACCTAGGATAACCCAGGTGAGGGGTTGTCCACCTAGGATAACCCAGGTGAGGGGTTATCCACCTAGGATAACCCAGGTGAGGGGTTATCCACTTAGGATAACCCAGGTGAGGGTTATCCACCTAGGATAACCCAGGTTATCCACCTAGGATAACCCAGGTGAGAGGGTTATCCACCTAGGATAACCCAGGTGAGGGGTTATCCACCTAAGATAACACAGGTGAGGGGTTATCCACCTAGGATAACTCAGGTGAGGGGTTATCCACCTAGGATAACCCAGGTGAAGGGTTATCCACCTAGGATAACCCAGGTGAAGGGTTATCCACCTGGGATAACCCAGGAGAGGGTTACCACCTAGGATAACCCAGGTGAGGTGTTATCCACCTAAGATAACCCAGGTGAGGGTTATCCACCTTAGATAACTCAGGTGAGGGGTTATCCACTTAGGATAACCCAGGTGAGGGGTTATCCACCTAGAATAACCCAGGTGAGGGTTATCCACCTAGGATAACCCAGGTGAAGGGTTATCCACCTAGGATAACCCAGAAGAGGGTTGTCCACCTAGGATAACCCAGGTGAGGTGTTATCCACCTAAGATAACCCAGGTGAGGGTTATCCACCTTAGATAACCCAGGTGAGGGGTTATCCACTTAGGATAACCCAGGTGAGGGGTTATCCACCTAGGATAACCCAGATGAGGGGTTATTCATCTAGGATAACCCAGGTGAGGGGTTATCCACCTAGGATAACCCAGGTGAGGGGTTATCCACCTAGGATAACCCAGTAAAGTCGGTTATCCTGTCTTATTTCCATTGTGGTTCGGTAATTTTGTGCCCAAGGTGCAACCCATACCTGGTGACTAACACCCAGGTACCTACTTACTGCTAGGTGAACAGTGACAGCAGGTGTAAGGTGACTAACACCCAGGTACCTACTTACGGCTAGGTGAACAGTGACAGCAGGTGTAAGGTGACTAACACCCAGGTGCCTACTTACTGTTAGGTGAACAGTGACAGCAGGTCAAACTCCGTACAAGTGCAAAAATCCACCAATGTGTTGTATTATTAACAACTATGTTATTCATTCCACTGGAAACTGTTTATTTAGGTGATTGTTTTTTGTTTAATTCATATTAAGCACTAAACTTATTTGGGTCATTCAGCATTAGATATAGTGAAGGCTCAATCCCTCATCTGCTTCCTATTTGTACTCGCCTGAAGTGTAGGCGTGCCCCTGGCAAGACAGTGATGGGGTGAGTGATGATGAAAGTGTTTCTTCTTCTTTGGGAAACGGCTGATGTATTAATAAAAAAAATCTTATTTAGGTGATAAAAGGCAAATTAAGAATGTTTTTGCTTATACAGTGGACCCCCTGTTTACGTTATTAATTCGTTCCAGAATGCTGTTCAAGTACCGTTACCAAACGAATTTGTTCCCATAAGGAATAATGTAAATTAGATTAGTCCTTTTAGACCCCCAAAAATACACTTACAAAAATACACTTACATAATTGTTCGAGTTTGGAGCTGTACGTAAACCGGGAGTCACTGTACTCTGGTACCTCGACTTACGAGCAGCTCCCAACTCGAACAATTATGTAAGTGTGTTTCTGTAAGTGCTTTTGTAAGTGTAATTTTGGGGGTCTGAAACAGATTAATCTAATTTACATTATTTCTTATGGGAACAAATTTGTTTGGTATCAGCACTCAAACAGCCTTCTGAAATGAATTAAGCTCGTAACTCGAGGTACCACTAACTTCTTTAATTAAGTTTTGCAATGCCAGTTATATTTTGGACAAAGAGGAAAGAAGTTTTATCTTACAAGAAAAACAAGGAAAAATTGTTAGGTCTGTATCTTGAGGGCATCTTGAAATTCAGTACCCACATTCAACATTTAAGATAGAGGAGGGCCCTGCTTTACAGAGCTTCGCTTTACACTGTTTTTCATTATACTTATTCTTCATTTATTCAGACTTAATACACTACAGTGGACCCCCGGATTACGTCATTATTTTGTTCCAGAATGCTGCTGAAGTGCCATTACCGAACGAATTTGTTCCAATAAGGAATAATGTAAATTAGATTAGTTCTTTAAGGCCCCCAAAAATACACTTACAAAAATACACTTACATAATTGTTCGAGTTTGGAGCAGTACGTAATCTGGGGCTCCACTGTAAATATATATTCAAGAGTCACAGAGCTGCTGAGAGGGGCCAAGATATTGGAAATACGAAGGGAGGCACTGGTCAATGAAATTGCAAATACAGTGGACCCCCGGATTACGTCATTATTTCATTCCAGAATGCTGTTCAAGTGCTGTTATCGAACGAATTTGTTCCCATAAGGATTAATGTAAATTAGATTAGTCCTTTTAGACCCCCAAAAATACACTTACAAAAGCACTTACAAAAATACACTTACATAATTGTTCGAGTTTGGAGCAGTACGAACTCCGGGGGTCCACTGTATAAGGGAAAAACAACATCCAGTATTGGGTCCCTGCTTAGGCGGGATGGGACATACACAGATGACAGCCAAGAAATGAGTGAGATATTAAAGTCCCAACACAACTCAGTGTTCAGCGAGCCACTGCCCAGACTAAGGGTCGACAATCCAAATGAATTCTTTATGAACGAAACCCAAAATTTGGTCATCTCAGAAATCTGGGATATTGTCCTAACTCCACTAGACTTTGAAAAGGCAATAAATGACATGCCCATGCACTCTGCCCCAGGCCCAGATTCACGGAACTCTGTGTTCATCAAGAATTGCAAGAAGCCCCTATTGCGTGCCTTCAGCAATAGGAGCATGGGCACAGGGGTCATCACACACACACTAAAAACAACAGACATAGCCCCTCTCCACAAAGGTGGCAGTAAAGCAATTGCAAAGAACTACAGACTGATAGCACTAACATCCCATATCATAAAAATCTTTGAGAGGGTTCTAAGAAGCAAGATCGCCAACCACCTAGATACCCACCAACTACACAACGCAGGGCAACACGGGTTTAGAGCAGGTCGCTCCTGCCTGTTCCAGCTACTGGACCACTATGATAAGGTCCTGGATGCTGTTGAGGATAAACAAAATACAGATGTAGTATTCACAGACTTTGCAAAAGCTTTCGACAAATGTGACCATGGTGTAATAGCACACAAAATGCGTGATAAAGGAATAACAGAAAAAGTTGGTAGATGGATCTATAACTTCCTGATAAATAGAACACAAAGAGTAATAGTAAACAGAGTAGTCCCAGGCAGCCACGGTGAAAAGCTCTGTTCCACAAGGCACAGTACTCGCTCCCATTCTATTCCTCATCCTCCTGTATCACCATTTGTGGTCATTTCAGACTCCCTTAGTGCTTTACATGCTATCCGTAAAATTGATACACCTCACCTCCTAGTTCTTCGTATCCAACTTTGGTTACGCCGTATCTCTAGCAAGCACAAAGATATTGTTTTTTGTTGGGTCCCTGGTCATGTTGACGTACAGGGCAATGAACAGGCAGACACTGCTGCGCGGTCAGCAGTACATGACCTTCCAGTTTCATATAGAGGTGTTCCTTTTACGGACTATTTTGCGGTCATTGCTACCCACCTTTGCACTCGTTGGCAACAACGCTGGTCTGACCTGCTAAATAACAAACTTCATTCTATTAAACCGAGTATAGGTTTCTGGCCTTCTTGTCACCAATGTCGAGGTTGGGAGACTACACTCTCCCGTCTTCGCATTGGCCACACTCGTCTTACTCATGGGTATCTCATGGAGAGGCTCCCTGCCCCTCTCTGTGAGCATTGTCAGGTTCCAGTGTCTGTTCGACATATTCTGTTGGACTGTCCACTTTATCAACGAGTGCGCAGAATTTACCTCCAACGGCGTCTTCGCTCTGCGGCCCTTTCTTTACCTTCCCTTCTTGCTGATGGACCCTCCTTTAATCCTGACTCTCTCGTTGACTTTTTGACAGAAACTGACTTACTACACAAACTCTGAAATATACCTCTAGCACCTCCCTCAGTCCTTTCTACCTCGATCTCTTGCTACCCTCTATCCCTGCACTATCCACTATCTTGCTGTACTCCATACCCTACTAATCATCCATCTCCCGCTTACAATTCATTCTCCCTGCATCCTGTCCTGCCCCGCCGCGCTGTATAACCCTTGTGGTTTAGCGCTTCTTTTGATTATAATAATAATATTCCTCATCCTCATTTCTGACATAGACAGAGATGTAAGCCATAGCTCTGTGTCTTCATTTGCGGATGACACCTGGATTGCAATGGCAGTGACCTCCATCGAACACACCACAAGACTCCAAGTGGACATCAACCAAATCTTCAAATGGGCCACTCAAAACAATATGAAGTTCAACAACGAGAAATTTCAACTGCTCAGATATGGAAAACATGAGGAAATTAAAAATGTATCAGGGTATACGACAAATTCTAACCATACAATAGAGTGAAAAAGAAATGTGAAGGACCTGGGAGTGATAATGTCAGAGGATCTTGCCTTCAAAGACCACAACATTGTACGTATACCTCATCTGCTAGGAAAATGAAAGGATGGATAATGAGAACCTTCAAAACTAGGGACGCCAAGCCCATGATGATTCTCTTCAAATCGCTTGCTCTCTCTAGGCTGGAATACTGCTGTACACTAACGGCCCCCTTCAAGGCTGGAGGCATTGCAGACCTGGAGAGCGTACAAAGAACTTTCACGGCACACATAAGTACGATAAAGCACCTAAATTACTGGGAACGGTTGAAGGTCCTTGATCAGTACTCCCTGGAACGCAAGCGAGAGATACACAATAATACAGTGGACCCCGAGTAACGAACAAAATTCATTCCAGAAGCCTGCTCAAGTGCCGTTACCGAACAAATTTACTCCCTTAAGAAATAATGTCAAGTAGGTTAGTCCATTTCAGACCCCCAAAAATACACTTACAAAAGCACTTACAATATTATACTTACATTATTGTACGATTTCTGGGGTGTTCGTAACTCGGGGGTCCACTGTATACGCTTGGAAGGTCCTGGAGGGATTGGTACCAAACCTGCACACGAAAGTCACTCCCTATGAAAGCAAAAGACTCAGCAGGAGATGCAACATTTTCCAAATGAAAAGCAGGGGTGCCACGAGTACATTGAGAGACAACACAATAAGTGTCCTGGGCCCAAGACTGTTCAACTGCCTCCCAGCATATATAAGGGGGGATTACCAATAGACCCTGGCTGTCTTCAAGAAGGCACTGGACAGGCACCTAAAGTCAGTACCTGACCAACCGGGCTGTGGTTCGTACGTCAGTTTGCGTGCGGCCGGCAGTAACAGCCTGGTTTATCAGAACCTGATCCACCATGAGGCCTGGTCTCAGACCGAGCTGCGGGGCGTTGACCTCCTAAACCCTTCCCAGGTAAACTCCAGGTAAAAACCATTCACTAAAAGCTAAGGATGAAAATATTTTAATATAAGTTATGTATGTACTGTATGTGCATTTTTTAGGCCTAGCTCTTTAAAGAACAAAGAATAAAGATTTTATTTCTTTGTAAAGGTTACAATGTGTAATTACAATTTTGGTTTGCTAAGTACAAAGAAAGCCACTATCATGCCGGGGCATTTCAGGCAGACTAATCCTAGTATACATAATAACTAGTACTTAAATCTAGACAAGATAAGAGTGGTTAATTTTTTAATAAATCTTTATTTAATCTTAATACTAATGCGAGGTAGTCAAGGTGGAGGTTTATAAGAATAATAATCTTGAAGTTGCACATAATAAAAACAATATATTACAATTAATGGTTCAAGCAGTAATATTTCATGGATTGGCAGATGTTTTAATTGACTAGAGGTCATATAATAACTGATTAGTTGATTGATTGGTTTGGTTAGTATCGAGAGATACTCACTCACTCATCTACCCTTATCTCACCTATTATTGTAAAAATGGTATAAATAATATCAGTGGACTTGTGAAAGAATATTAGACTCACCAGTTGACGTGTATTGGACGCTTGGGGTGATTTGTTTACTCTTGAACATTGGCAAAAATCGAACATTTCCGCTACTTTGAGCTCAATTTCAAGGTCGTTTTCATCATGAAACTAATCAAAATCATCTCTATTTCTGTAATATGTTTTCCATTCTATCAATTGAGACTACGAAAAAGAGAATACAACCATAAATACTATACGAAAATACACCTCAAAGTCGGTGTTTTAATCCAAAAACACGGTCGGAGTTTTTTTTTCTCATTATGCACTGCATGCTGCAGGATTTTTTTTATACAGTGCACACTGATCACACAGACCCATTCTCTCATATGTGGGCCTACCAGCTTTCTCCCTCTTGATTTGAAGCCGCTAGAATTTTTGAGTACAGTGGACCCTCGGTTAACGAATACCCCGGAAATCGTGCAATTATGTAAGTATAATTTTGTAAGTTCTTGTGGAAGTGTATTTTTGGGGGTCTGAAATAGACTAACCTACGTGAAATTTTTCCTTAAGGGAGTAAATTCGTTCGGTAATGGCACTTGAGCAGACTTCAGGAGTGAAGTTTTTACAAAACTCGGGGGTCCACTGTATATATACAGTGGTCCCTCGGTTTTCGTGTATCTCTGTTTTCGTGTACTGTATTTCAGTTTTCGTGTAGTTTTTTCGTGGAAAATTGCCCTCTGTTTTCGTGTGTTCCCTCCGTTTTCGTGCTCGGTCCGGAACCTGTCCACCAGTGCCGCGCACATACAAAGGCCGTAGGCCTCCACCCACGCTCCTCCCACGCACATTGCCACGCAGTCTAGCATTGTTTACGCTTGAGTGAACATCACCCCAGGAGTTTATACAAAATATTTATTAACAATTCATTGTTTTTGGGCCTTGATTATTGTGTGTGACTACTAAATAAGCTACCATGGGCCCAAAGAAAGCTCCTAGTGCCACTTCTTTGGTAAAGAAAGTGAGGAACACCGTAGAACTGAAGAAAGAAATAATAGAAAAATATGATAGTGGTGTATGTATTGCCGAGCTCGCCAGGATATACATACAAGAAAGCCCCAACAACCATCGGTTCCATTGTGTATAAGAGAAATTGTGTATGGAGAAATTGTTGTTGCTGTGGATAAACCAAAAACTGCTAGCGGGTGATAGTATTGTGCAATCCATCATAAGTGAAAAAGCAAGGCAGTTGCATGCCGATCTTGTCAAGAAAATGCCTGGAACCAGTGATGTTGATGTTGATGAATTTAAGGCCAGCAAAGGCTGGTTCGAAAAATTTAAGAGGCGAACTGGCATACACAGTGTTGTAAGGCATGGTGAGGGTGCCAGTTCAGATAAAGATGGGGCTGAAAAATTTGTGCGCGACTTTAAAAAATATGTAGAGGCTGAAAATTTCAAACCCCAACAAGTGTTTAATTGTGACGAAACAGGCCTCTTTTGGAAGAAAATGCCAAGGAGGACCTACATCACGCAGGAGGAAAAGGCAATGCGAGGACACAAGCCTATGAAAGACAGGCTAACTCTAATGTTGTGTGGTAACGCTAGTGGGGATTTCAAAGTGAAGCCTTTACTCGTGTATCACTCTGAAAATCCCAGAGTGTTCAGGGACTACAGTGTTGACAAGAGTAAATTGTGTGTGTTTTGGAAGTCTAATGCTAAGGCATGGGTCACTAGGGAAATTTTCCTGGAATGGTTTAATCAAGTGTTTGGCCCCAGTGTGAAGAAATATTTATTGAGAATAAATTGCCACTTAAGTGCCTCCTGGTAATGGACAATGCTCCTGGTCATCCTCAAGACTTGGACGACCAAATGTCTAAGGATTTCAGATTTGTAAAAGTGAAGTTCTTGCCTCCTAACACCACTCCTCTCCTCCAGCCCATGGACCAGCAGGTCATTTCAAACTTCAAAAACTGTACACCAAAGCAATGTTTCAAAGGTGTTTTGATGTGACCAATGACACTAAATTGACCCTAAAAGAGTTCTGGAAGGGTCACTTCGATATCTTCCATTGCATAGGCCTTATAGATAAAGCTTGGCAGGAGTGACCTCCAGGACGATGAACTCTGCTTGGAGAAAGTTGTGGCCAGATTGTGTCCCAGATAGGGATTTTGAAGGGTTTGAAGCTAACCCTGAGGAGCCTATGGAAGTTGTGGAAAATATTGTGGAATTGGGGACTTCCATGGGGTTGGATGAATGGAGAGGATGTGGAAGAGTTGGTGGAGGACCATAATGAAGATCTAACCACTGAAGAGCTGCAAGAGCTTGAGCTGCAACAACAACAAAACAGATCTGAGGAAATTGCTTCAGTGGAGGAAGAGAGATGTAAGGTGCCTTCTTCAGTGATTAAGGAGATTTGTGCAATGTGGAGTAGGGTGCAATCATTTGTGGAGGAACATCACCCTGACAAAGATGTTGGAATCCGTCTCATCAACATGTTCAATGACAATCTGTTTTCCCATTTTAGGGACATTTTAAAGAGACGCCAGACACAGAGCTCTCTGGAGAGATATTTAGTGCCACAGGTGTGCAGTGACTCTCAAGCTGGTCCTAGTGGGATTAAAAGACAAAGAAGGGAAGTGACCCCAGATGAGGACTTGGTACCTAGAGTCCTTATGGAGGGGGATTCCCCTTCCAAAAATTAGGGACTCTACCCTCTCCCCTCCTATCTCTCTTCCATCCAGCAACATCAGTCTTCAGTAAGGGTAAGTGCCACATTCATTTCATTCATTTGTGCATGTAAATCTATCTTTAAGGCCCCCCAAAATTTTTTTTCCAAACTTCTGGGTTTCTGGAATGGATTAATTGAATTTCCATTATTTCTTATGGGGAAAATGTAGATGAGAAAGAGGGGTGGGCCTAGAACACTACCCTGGGGCACTCCGACAGCTACAGGTTGGATAGTGGAGTTGACTCCATTTGCGTATACATACTGGTGTCTATCGTTAAAATAAGATTTTAGGTAATCGAGGGAATGGCCTCTGGTGCTGTAATGATTTAGTTTTAGGTGCAGGAGATTGTGATCCACTGTATCAAATGCTTTCTGTAAGTCAGTGAAGATCCCCAGAGGATATTCATTTTTATCGAGAGCTGCATATATTAGTTCAAGCATTTGTATAATAGTATCATTTGTACTTTTTTTTGGTCTAAACCCAAACTGTCAGGGGTTAAGTATGTTGTTGGATGTAAGATAGGAGTAAAGTCGTTTGTGTATTATTTTTTCGAATATTTTAGAAAGTATGGGCAAGTTTGATATAGGTTTATAGTTGTTCAGTTCAGTTGGATCACCTCCTTTGAAGATCGGAGTAACTCTTGCTGTCTTGAGTATGGATGGGAAGATTGAGAACTCTACAGATTTGTTAAAAAGTGTTGCAATAATGGGTGACAGCACATGAGCAGCTTTTTTTATATATATGAATGGTGTCAAGTTACAGTGGACCCCCGGATTTCGTACTGCTCCCAACTCGAACAATTATGTACTAAGTGTATTTTTGTAAGTGCTTTTGTAAGTATATTTTTTGGGGTCTAAATGGACTAAACTATTTACATTATTCCTTATGGGAACAAATTTGTTCGGTAACGGCACTCGAACAGCATTCTGGAATGAATTATGGCCGATAACCGGGGGTCCACTGTATTTAGATCTCCTGCCTTGTTTTTTAATGATTTAATGATGAGTGAGACTTCAGTAGAATTAGTTGGAACTAGATATAGAGTATTTGGGTAGTTGCCAGTGAGGTAGTCTTTCAGCTGGGTATTTGAGTTAGGAATTTTGCTTGCTAGCTTTGATCCTACAGTAGAGAAGAAGAAATTAAATTTGTTGGCTGTGTCTATAGGCTGTATGTGAGGTTCATCTGGTTTAGTTAAGTTTATTTCTCTGTTTCTAGAGAGATTTCTAGATCCCAAAATTTTGGAGAGGGTTTGCCAGATCCTTTTCATATCACCTTTTATTTCAAGAAATCTATTTTTGTAATACATTTGCTTTGATTTTTGTATTAGTTTTGTGGGTATTGATGTGTAGTTCTTTAGTAATCAGGTCTAATCTGAACAGTTTTTTAAGTTTGTGCTTTTTATCAATGGATTTGATGATACTATTTGTTAGCCATGGGCTGTTTAGTCTCTTTGCTGTGATCTCCTTTGTTTTGATCGGACAATGCATGTCATAGAGGTTTTGGGTTTTATGTAGAAAAGTTTTGACATCTTTGTCAGTATTATTGCTGCCAGCTAGCTCTCTCTGCCAGTCAATGTCACCTAGTGCTAATATTAAATTATTTACTGATGGCTCGTCATGCAGGTGAAATGAGATCTTTCTCGAGTCTTGAGGCAATTTACATAAGTTGGTTATGAGAAAGGTGGGGTAGTGGTCTGAAGTGTTGTCTGTGATTATACCTGCTTGTAGTGGAGATATCGTGTTGATCCAGATATTGCTCACTTAATATGATAGTGTAAAGATATTATCATGCTGTTAAATGCATTTAAAAGTGAAAAAAAGGCTATATTTCACTTTACGGCAATTTTTGCTTTACGTAACTTGCTGTATAAGCGGGGCTCTCCTTTACTGCAGAAAAGAAATAAAGTTGTATACTGTAATTCAGTTAAATATCCTTCTATTGCCATTTACCTCTGGCTTTATATGTGTATTACTGATTTGTTTATTCATACTGTATACATATATATACATATATTTTTTTTTTTTTACAGGGAATGAGTGACTTCTCTTCTTGCATCCTCTCTTGACTTGATTGAAATCTTTTTGATATTGTCTTCATGGTGATATAATTTCTCAAACTTCTCCCTACTAAGACAACTTGCAGAATGAATGTTGTAAGTTCACTTTGAAATGCTAGTCATTATTATTAAATAAATTCAAACCTATGCACTAAAAACCTAGGCAGGTCTAACTCACAGCCACCTTGTGCATAATTGTAAGTGTACATATGTACAGACTTGAGTCCTGAAGGTGGGAAGTACAGTGCGTGCACTTTGAAGGAGGGGTGGAGATATGTTGCAGTTTTTAACTGTAGTGTAGGCACTCCTCTGGCAAGACAGTGATGGAGTGAATGATGATGAAAGTGTGTCTTCTTTTTTGGGTCACCCTGCCTCGATGAGAAAAAACTGATGTATTAATAAAAAAATAAATAAAAAAAATGTACCAGTGGGCAATTTCATTACAAATTTTATTGCAGAATTTAGGTCATGTATGGCTTTTTGTATATGGTATTCAGTACAGTGGACCCCCAGATTACGTCATTATTTCGTTCCAGAATGTTGTTCAAGTGCCGTTACCGAACGAATTTGTTTCCATAAGGAATAATGTAAATTAGATTAGTCCTTTTAGACCACAAAAATACACTTACAAAAGCACTTACAAAAGTACACTTACATAATTGTTCGAGTTTGGAGCAGTATGTAATCTGGGGGTTCACTGTATATTGAATTTTAGGCCATTTGAAATTGTAAGCAATTAAATTTTGAAGGTTTGAAGTTGTTTGGAGGCATATACAATATTATTTTATGATCAGAATATTTATGAATATTCTGGTGATAAATATGTACATGAAACCCTTATGGCTCCTCAGAACTTTGATGAACTATCTCCTAACATTTTCTTTATAATAATAATAATAATAGTGATAATAATGATAATAATAATACAAGTACCATCTGACTTATGACCGAGCTTGGTTCTGACCAACCTGTCATAAGTAAAAATGGACGCAAGTCAAACCTTAGAAAATTGCCGATATATGGGTAGGGCATAATGTCAAATCTTTGCTATACGTATAAAGTACCTACATAGTACAGTGGACCCCCGGTGTTCGTTATGCTCCAAACTCGAACAATTATGTAAGTGTATTTTTGTAAGTGCTTTTGTAGGTGTATTTTTGGGGGTCTAAAAGGACTAGTCTAATTTACATTATTCCTTATGGGAATAAATTCGTTTGGTAATGGCACTTGAACAGCATTCTGGAACGAATAAATTACGAAAACCGGGGGTCCACTGTATTGTGTGTTACTTTTTACTAAATATTTTACTACTGTATATGCTGCCAGACGTATATTACTTTTTACTAAATATTTTACTACTGTATATGCTGCCAGACGTACGGTCGTAAGTACGAGTGGTCGTATGTCGAGCAGGTCATAAGTCGAGCAGGTCGTAAGTCGGATGGTACTTCTAATAATAACAGCCTTTGAATTGTAGTATCGGCATGCCTCTAGCAAGACAATGATGGAATGAGTGATGATGAAAGTGTTTCTTCTTTTTCAAGTCACCCTGCCTTGGTGGGAGATGGCTGATGTGTTTAATAATAATAATAATAAGAATTCTCCATGGGGAGGTGGAGAAGAATCCTTCCTCCATAAGCCATGGTGTTGTAAGAGGTGACTAAAATGCCAGGAACAAGGGGCTAGTAATCCCTTCTATATAAATTACTAAATATAAAAAGAAGAAAAACTTTTTTTTTTTTCCGAGATGGCCAATGTGTTAAAAAATAGCAATAACATTTATTAAAAATTCATGTACAGACATACACAATAATTTAAAAGCCCATAGTATGTATGAGATTTTGGACAAATTTACATTGTAACAAAGACTTCATAGTTTTTCCAGTGGCTCTGATACAAAATACACTATCCCCCGTATCCACGGAGGATACATTCCAAGAACTACCATGAATAGTAGCGAACACTGTATAAGTCACTTTTCATTTATATACATACCCATCAAAAAGTTTAATTGGTAAATTATGCAAAATAAGTCTAGAATTGGCAATTTTTCATTGATGGGAAGCATTTCACAGCTTCTCTTAGGCTTTGAAAAACTGCCAGTATCACTGCTTTTGCACTTTGGGCCACTATTAAGCAAATTTATGGGTTATTTTTGGGCCACAGTAAACCGTGGATAACCGAAACCGTGGATACCGAATCCATGGATATGGGGGTCCTACTGTATTGGCAGAAATTAAAAAAAACATTGTTAAGACACAAGTTACATGATCATGTATTGTTATTCAATTGATTTTGTTAAAATGTCTCAATCAGATTAATAATTGTCTTTTTACAGAGCACAGAACTAACTCCGTCCAAAAATTCAATGCCTACAAATGTATACCTTTCAAGTGGAGACGAAAGGACTTTCCAGTATGATGAGGATTTGCCAAGATTACCCGTTCCTCCATTACAACAAACATTGGACAGGTAGGTGAAGTAATTCCATCACTAGACAGGTAGGTGGAGTGATCTCATCATTAGACAGGTAGGTGGAGTGATCCCATCATTAGACAGGTAGGTGGAGTGATCCAATCATTAGACAGGTAGGTGGAGTGATCCCATCATTAGACAGGTAGGTGGAGTGATCCCATCATTAGACAGGTAGGTGGAGTGATCCCATCATTAGACAGATAGGTGGAGTGATCCCATCATTAGACAGGTAGGTGGAGTGATCCCATCACCAGACCTACTCCTAGTCTTTTCAAACTCTCATTTTTTCCATGAAGTGGTAGAGAATAATTTTCTCAAGGTAATAACACCAAAAATACAAAATTTGTTGGAAAATTTATGGAATAATCATGTGCAAATTTTGCCATCTAGGCACATTTTATGCATTGGCGATTTTGCCCGCTTTGACTCTTATTTTAAGCCAGTTCCATTGCTAAAGTTAACCCAATTCATAACTATTTTACTAGTGTGCTTTCTGTTTTATCGATTGAGCACAATAAACCACCCATTGAAGTATCAGAACTACCCTATAAAGTGAACAGAAGTCAGTAATTTGGCCAATTTTACATAAAATTCAACAAAGTCTAATTTAAAAAGAGTAAAAAAAAAACAGCTGGCAATTTTATAGGCTGTGGCAAAATCATCAACATAAATAGATAACAAAATATCAAAAGTGAGAATAGAGGCAGGGTCATTAGTAGCAAGCAGGAGAAGAGTGGTGCTAAGAACACAGCCCTGAGGGTCACCTTCAACCTGGATGAAGTCAGGAAAACCAATTATTAAATAGGACAGAAATATCCCACCAGTAAGCAATTTAAGATTCCACTGATTCCATTTGTTTTTATTTTAGTACATGAATTAATTTGCCTGCACACTAAATATTGAAGTTGTTCAGAAGAGGTCAACTGAAAATTATTTAATGTGGTTTAACAGGAATAAAATTTTTGCACTATTTTGCACATAAAATGGTCACGTCTGCACCTACCCACACAAATTTCACTCATGTTGTATTTTATTGCAGCTCCAGCCACTATCCTCAGTTTATTAATCATATCCTATAGTATTACACTTGCCCTCCACCTTGAATTCATCATCACAAAAAAGTTGTACCCTATTTCTTGGAAAATAAAATTTAACCAGGAATGATTGGTCATGGTTTAGGGCAGAGGTTGGGGAACTGGGGAAGTGAATTTCTCCTAATGGGGTAAAAAGAAAATCTCGGGGTAATGAAGGTTCATTAAACATATAATAATAATAATAATAATAATATCTTTATTTACTACAAGTACATGTACTGTACATGGTATACAGGCCTATATAGAAAGCCGCTTGTTATGCTGAGCATTTCGGGCAAATTAGATCAGTTTTGTCTATTTCAGTAATATTTATTCATTCTATCTATGATTCCAAGAAACAGTCAATAAAACTATAAAAACCATTCTTGAAAACATCTCGGAGTCAAGGCCAGAGGTTTGCTTTTTGCACCTCTGCACCTTTTGGGACAGGATTTTTTTTTATACGTACTGTACTGTGCACAGTCATCCACACAAACCCATTCTCTCAAGTCTAGACCAAAATTTACAGCTCAGCATATTTGAGGGCACTCACTGTGTTTAAACCATAGATCTGCATAAGCAGCACTGGTGTCAGTAATGTAAATCTACATAAGAGATGGTGAAAGGGCTAAACTACTGTCATGCACTGGTAATACATATTGAGGTTAGGAGCTCCTGTGGAAATTCCAAATTTCCAAAACTTATACAAAGTAATTGACAATTTTTATTTGAAAAAATAAACCAATTAGTCATTTTTTTTCCTCTTTCTCTTTTCTATCCTCATTCAACCCACCCCAAAATTTTACACCAAAAGTAGCAGAGTGATCTAACCCAAATTATTTTTTTGAGTTCTTGAACAGAAAGTCATCTAATGAAAAAAAAAATAGTACCTATAATGTCATCTAATGTGAAAAAATATTGTCTATAAATTTACTAGACTATAACCCAAAAATTTTTCTTTCCATCGGAAATGCTCCGCATAACCGTGGGCTTTCACATACACTCCACTATCACCCATTTCTGTACAGTGGTACCTCGAGTTACGATATTTTTTCGTTCGAGAATGCTGTTCAAGTGCCATTACCAAACGAATTTATCCCCATAAGGAATAATGTAAAATAGACTAGTCGTTTTACACCCCCAAAAATATACTTACAAAAGCATTTAAAAAAATAAACTTACATAAAAGGGCGATTTTGGGGACCATCGTAACTCGAGGTACCACTGTATTATGTTGAAATAAACTTGTATACTATTTTAACATTTCCATACACAGGTACCTTTATTGGGTGCGACCACATGTGACAGATGAAGAATTTGAGACCACAAAAGACTTAGTGAGGAAATTTGAATCTGGTGTTGGAAAACAGCTTCAGGAAATGCTCTTGGCTCATGCCAGCCAGAAAAAGAATTGGGTAAGATTGTCTTATTAATAAGATAAACATTTGCTAAAATTTATTGTAAACACATCAGCCATTTCCCATCAAGGCAAGATGACCCGAAAAAGAAGAAATATACAGTGGTCCCCCGAGTAACGAAAAAACTTCATCCCAGAAGCCTGCTCAAGTGCCATTACCGAACGAATTTACTCCCTTAAGGAATAATGTCACGTAGGTTAGTCTATTTCAGGCCCCCAAAAATACACTTCCACAAGCACTTACAATATTATACTTACATAATTGTACGATTTCCGGGGTGTTCGTTACTCGGGGGACCACTGTACTTCCATCATCGCATGAGGGGTTCACTTCCCGGCCTGTTTTTTTATTGAGTGCTAGTAAGTTAATACATTATTCACATTTTTATAGTGTGGTATAGTATACTGTATTGAAGGATTTATATTCTTAAGTATACAGGCTGAAGTCATAAATCTTAAGCTATAATTAAAACAGTTATATAAGGTAATATCCAATGTATGTATAGCATAATTATCAAATTGTAATAGTCTTTAGACAAATATACTCATTATTATTACCTTCCCTACATGTTGAAATGTTTGTGCAGATGTAAAAAGTCTAGGAAATGTCAGGCTTTATCACAAAAATATTAATTTTTTATTTAAGAAATCAAAAATATACAAAGACTATATAATGCATGGGCAGAAGTATTCCAGCAAGTCTCCCAAAGAATATTTCTATTCCTCAGCCAAAAGACCTCTCTCGGGTTCATTGTTAATAGTTTGATAACATTACAGGAGGGCCCCGCTCATACATCAGGTTAGGTTCTGGACTAATGCTGAGAAGTAAAAATTACTGTGAAGTGAAACATAGCATATTTTCACTTTCAAATGCATATAAAATCCTGATAACACGTTTACACTATCATATATTAAGTGAGCAATAGAGCTAAGCCTAAAAAGTTGCTTATACTGTACACATGTTACTTACCTTAAAATATTTTTGTCCTTAGCTTATAGTGAGTGGTGAATATATTTATTGTAAGAAGTCTGAATAAATGAAGAATGGGCATAATTGAAAACCTCTGCATTAGTAAAATTCTGTAAAGCAGGGCTTACTTGTATATCCAGTTTTTAGTAATGGGTGTTATTGTCACTACATAGAGTGAGGAACGATTTTCATTCAGAATTTGCTGGTAGCCTAAATAATTTTGATACTAGTGTAGTTATTTCAACTTTTTAAATACAGTGGTACCTCTACTTACGAGCAAAATTCGTTACAGTCGGCTATTCAAGTGCCGATACCGAAGGAATTTTTTCCCATAAGAAATAATGAAAATTAAGTTAATCCATTTCAAACCCCCCAAAAAATCACTTAAAAAAGCACCTACAAAAATACACTTACATAATTGTTCGAGTTGGGAGCTGCTCGTAAGTAGAGGTACCACTGTACTTGGTTTTCCTTTAGAAACCAACTTGCATTCAAACAAATTTTATTCATTATGTAAATACTTTAGAAAACCTACAAGTTGAAGAATAAGACACTTGTGCAACCTTTGGGAGTCTTTATTATGGAGCAATGAAGATTCCCAAACATTGCACAGGTGTCTCATTCTTCACATTTTATTTTCCATTATATTTAGCATAGTTGAGATTTAATTTTGAGTTTAGAAGCTCAACATTAATTGGGTTTGATCACTGAGCTTGTTTTCTTGTGTTACAGCTTGAAGATTGGTGGCTTCATTATGCATACCTGACAGTGCGAGAACCTCTTCTGCCTACCATGAACACTGCTGGACCTCACCCTCTTAACCTCTCCTTATGGAAACCTTCGTTTGAGAAAGCTCTCACGGTGAGTGCTGTTGCATTTGGTTTGCTTACAAACTAATTTGTGATTTTTAATAAAGATGCTAGTCACAGTATTCTAAAATGCTGACCAAATTGAATATACAGGAGGGCCCCATTTCTATAGTTGTTATGTTCCTGACCCTCTGGCGATAAGCGAAAATTGCTGGTGGTTGGAAAAGAGTGTTTTTTTTAATACTGAATGCATCTAAAGCACCTAATAACGTATTTACACTATCGTATATTAAGTGCTCAATACAGCTAGGCTTAAAAAAACAGATACAAAAGTAAAATAAATGCACAGTACATACAATACTTACCATGAAAATGGTGCCATTCTTCCTTCCCTTATGCAACTGTTGTGGAAAAATGGTGGAACAGCGGAAAAAGCACCAAACAAAAAGAACAATGACTTAGTTGAAAACCACCAAAAATGCTGAACACCGAAAAGAGGGTGTTGAATATGTTGGGCTCTTGTGTACTGTATCATGTTTGGTACAGATCAGCCAGCTCTTTGTTGCGATAGCAAGTTTATATAACAGTCACTGAGGCAGGAGACCCGAAAAAGAAGAAACAAAAGTTTTTCTTCTTTTCACATTTGGTAATTTATACAGGGGAAAGGGTTACTAGCCCCTTACTCCCAGCATTTTAGTCGCCTCTTACGACACGCACGGCTTACAGAGGAAGGATTCTTCTCCACTTCTCCATGGAGTATTCTGACAATTATCATCTTTTAAAATATTAACTAAATTTCATATATGTACGTATAGTACATATACTGTCCAGTATATACTGTGACTGGTAGTAATGTTATTTTTATTTGAGTTTCAGTTTTTTAATGCTTGATAGGACTTCTTTTACCACAGGTGCTATTGCTAAATGCACCTGTGGTAAGTAAAGGAGAAATTAATGGAGTAATTTACTGTTTTTCTCTAGTTGTTCCAAATTCCTGGTATTGCAGTAGTCCTCACTCACCACTTAATCTGAGTTTTGTTTACAACATACTAATTATGTAGTTATTTTGTATACTACGTATATGATGCTGTAATTATGCAGTAATGGCTGATCAGATTCATCATTGTGTATCTCTTTTGAGCGACTCCCAGTATCGGAAAAAATTTGTTATCTCTTACCACTCTTGGTCCTTATCATAATGAATGACTTAGGTTTTACTGTAACATTGATATGTACACTTTGCTTGTAAAACTTTATTAAGATTAGATTGCATGGCATTTTCAAGGTGCCAAGTCAAGTTATTTCATTTACGTATCTTCTTTTACAAAATGGCAGAAGGTTTACATGATAAACAAGGTATTATTTTATGTCTCATTAGTCATTACATTCTGTGTGTACTGTACCTATCAGAAGGGTTCGTGGCGCTTTGCCTTTTTTCTGTACAGCATTTCTTTCTGGATTAAGATAGGAACTCTGCACATTGATTTTTTTTCAACATTCTGGTTGTCTCCCTCAGAGGCAGGGTGACCCCCAAAAAAAGAAAACTGTAAAGTTTTCCTCTTTTTACATTTACTAAAGTAATTTATACAGCAAAAGGGGTTACTAGCCCATTACTCTCGGCATTTTAGTAGCCTTATATGACACACATGGCTTATGATGGAAAGATTCTTTTCCACTTTCCCATATAAATGAAAGGAAATAAATAAGAACAAGAATTATTAAGAAAATAGAATAAAACTCGGATGGGTGTGTACAGCCTCTCCTCACTTAGTGACATACTCATTTACCGACGACTCGGACTTATGATGGGCTCTCTGACCAGTATGCATACCTAAATAATGTATATTAGAGCTGATTTCCTCTTATTCTCTTTATTACGGTATATGTACAGTACACTACTGTATAAACATTTAAAAGTATACCAGAAATCTTATAAATGGTGCAAAGGTGATATTAAAACAATATCAATGATGGCTGATATAAACCCACTACCATTATGGTATGCTCCTCACTTAGCGTCGAATTCGTTTACCGACGTGGTCTTAGGAACAGAACTCTGTCGTTAAGTGAAGAGAGTCTGTATACATATACAGTGGACCCCCGATTTACATACTGCTCCAAACTCGAACAATTATGTAAGTGTATTTTTGTAAGTGCTTTTGTAAGTGTATTTTTGAGGGTCTAAAAGGACTAATCTACTTTACATTATTCCTTATGGGAACAAATTTGTTTGGTAATGGCACTTGAACAGCATTCTGGAACGAATTAATTACTTAAACCGGGGGTCCACTATGTGTTCATGAATGTGTAATGTGACCTACATGTACAGTGGACACTCGGCTAACGTTCTTAATCCGTTCCAGGAGCTAGAGCTTTAGCCGAAAAAAACGTTATCCGAAGCCTTATTTCCCATAAGAAATAATGTAAATACAATTAATCCGTTCCAGACATCCAAAAATATTCACAAAAAAAAATATTTTTTTAAAGAATAACTATAGTTTTACATACAGAAAACACACATAAATACTACATACAATTTAAAATTTATAAATAAATAATGAAATAAACATTTAAAATAACATTTACTTATCTTTATTGAAGAGACTTGCTGGCATCGGGAAGATAGGGAGGACAGGGGCAGGGCTTAGTGTTTGGAAGGGAAATCCTCACTCCCTGCACTACTGCTACACTCCCTGTATGCTTGCTACACTCCTTTCATGCCTGTTACACTCCCTGCATGCCTGCTACACTCCTTGCATTCCTGCTACACTCCCTGCATGCCTGCTACACTCCTTGCATGCCTGCTACACTCCCTGTATGCCTGCTACTTTCCCTGCATGCCTGCAACACTCCCTGCATGCCTGCAACACTCCCTGCATGCCTGCTACACTCCCTGCATGCCTGTTACACTCCTTGCATGCCTGCTACACTCCTTGCATGCCTGCTACACTCCCTGCATGCCTGCTACACTCCCTGCATGCCTGCTACACTCCCTGCATGCCTGCTACACTCCCTGCATGCCTGCTACACTCCCTGCATGCCTGCTACACTCCCTGCATGCCTGCTACACTCCCTGCATGCCTGCTACACTCCCTGCATGCCTGCTACACTCCCTGCATGCCTGCTACACTCCCTGCATGCCTGCTACACTCCCTGCATGCCTGCTACACTCCCTGCATGCCTGCTACACTCCCTGCATGCCTGCTACACTCCCTGCATGCCTGCTAAACTGTGTTTTTGTTGTACATCCTGACAAGCTCACCCACACGTACGCCACTCTCATATTTTTCAACAATCTCCTTCTTCAGTTCGATGGTGTTCCTCACTCTCTTTACCACAGGGGTGCCACTAGGAAGCTTCTTTGGACCCATGGTGACTTATTTCACAGTGACAGTCACTAAATCACCAAAAAAGACACCAAATGTATTGTGAATGCTTGAAAGAGCACGCTGGGTATTGTTCACTCAAGTGTAAACAATACTGGACTGGCGTCCTGGGAGGAGGTGCACAAGCGCAGAGCGGGCAGACAGGTCTGGTACGTAACGTTAGCTGAGTAAATAACGCTAGCCGAAAAAAATATTGAACGTAAAAAGCAACCTTTAGCCGAAAATAACGTTATCTGGAATGAACGTTAGCCGGGGGTCCACTGTAAGTATAAGTAGCAAGATGTACCTGTTATCTTGTATGTTTATGAGAAAATCCTACTTTTGTGTAAAACAATTACAGGTTTCCATTTCACTCTCATTAGGGAGGAGTAAAATACGTATTAACATAGTAGATCGTCAATTATCTAACACTGTTGGGGGGAGAGATTGTATCGGGTTTTCAAAACCTCTAGATAATAGTATCATTTTTATGGTCTCTCTTATTTGTGCATTATTTTTATTTCATTATACAGTATTTACATTTGTTCAAATTTTTTAAAGACAAAATATGAGAAATAGGACATTTACTCTTCGATAACCACAGTGTCTTGTCACACCTATAAGACATCGTCATAAATTTCCTTATCCTATACTATATGGGTTAACTGCATTTAGTCTTATAGGTGTGACGAGACACTGTGGTTATTGAAGAGTAAATGTCCTATTAACTAGTACCTAGTTAATGGTCCAAGTCGAATCAAAATGTCATCATAAGTTTCTTTCTCGTATATGCATGTTATTTATGTATTGTTCCATTTGTGTATTGTGCGTTTTTATTCTTTATAAAAGACTATGTCAGTACTGTATCATTAAAGCACAATATTTAGGACCAAATTTTGTATGTTTATCCTTACTGTAAAGACAAAATTGACTAACAAACCATCATGTTGAAATCCAAGATCATTGATTTTTAGATTTTTAGTTGTGTCAAATCTTTTTTTCTCCCTTCTTGCAACATTACTTGATAACTGATAATGCTTTACTGGCTTATGCATAAAAATATAGGCTAAGCAATCACTTCATTGCAGCCACACCTTTGTAGTCACCATGTCTCACGAAATCACAATAACACGATTGCAACAAACCACGGAACGGATGAGGTTTGAACCCATGGCAAGTGAGTCCTAAAATTCAGACCAATGCATTAGAAACTAGAGTTCAAACCCCACCTGTTCCGTAGTTAGTCACCATTACATGAAAGTGTCATTGTCAACAGTATTGCAGTAGAATTCTTCATTCGTAAGCCATGCATGTCATAAGAGGTGACTAAAATGCTGAGAGCAAGGGACTAGTAACCCCTTCTCCTGTACAAATTACTAAATTTAAGAAGAAAAACTTTTTTTTTTTTTTCTGTTTAGGTCACCCTGCCTCGATAGGAGGTGGCCGATGTGTTGAAACACAAAAAAATATAGGCAGGCTCTCTGGCCAGTCCTCAAGCTTTTTTTTTTTAACCCTCCTTAATATCTTAAATACTAGTGTTTAATGTTCTTGCACAACAGAATTTAGAAAGTAGTGTAAGCAAAATTAATGTAATTTAGTAATGATTATTATTCATTTCTCAGTATGGAGCCTTGTATTTGTGGGGATTCTTACACTTCAACCTAGCTCTGCGGGAACAGCATTTAAAACCACAAAAAACAAATGAGGTAAGTCCTATGTGTGTTTTTCTAGTAAAGGAAGTTTTGATTTTTATAAACCATGGTACTTTATTTCTTGGGTAATACTTATGGTAAATAGAATAGCCCTATACAGACAGGCTCCACTTATACAGCAGGTTAGGTTCAGGGCTACTGTAGGGCCCCACTTATACAGCAGGTTAGGTTCAGGGTTACTGTAGGGCCCCGCATACACAACAGGCTAGGTTCAGGGCTACTGTAGGGCCCAGCTTATACAGCAGGTTAGGTTCAGGGCTACTGTAGAGCCCACTTTATAAGCAGGTTAGGTCAGGGCTGACTGTAGGGCCCACTTATACAGCAGTTAGGTTCAGGGCTACTGTAGGGCCCACTTATACAGCAGTTAGGTCAGGGTACTGTAGGGCCCACTTATACAGCAGTTAGGTTCAGGGCTACTGTAGGGCCCACTTATACAGCAGTTAGGTCAGGGCTACTGAGGGCCCTGCTTATACAGCAGGTTGGGTTCAGGTCTACTGTAGGGCCTACTTATACAGCAGGTTAGGATCAGGGCTACTGTAGGGCCCTGCTTATACAGCAGGTTAGGTTCAGGGCTACTGTAGGGCCCACTTATACAGCAGGTTATAATCAGGGATACTGTAGGGCCCACTTATACAGCAGGTTAGGTTCAGGGCTACTGTAGGGCCCACTTATACAGCAAGTTAGGTTCAGGGCTACTGTAGGGCCCTGCTTATACAGCAGGTTAGGTTCAGGGCTACTGTAGGGCCTACTTATACAGCAGGTTAGGATCAGGGCTACTGTAGGGCCCTGCTTATACAGCAGGTTAGGTTCAGGGCTACTGTAGGGCCCACTTATACAGCAGGTTATAATCAGGGATACTGTAGGGCCCACTTATACAGCAGGTTAGGTTCAGGGCTACTGTAGGGCCTACTTATACAGCAGGTTAGGATCAGGGCTACTGTAGGGCCCTGCTTACACAACAGGCTAGGTTCAGGGCTACTGTAGGGCCCTGCTTATACAGCAGGTTAGGTTCAGGGCTACTGTAGGGCCTACTTATACAGCAGGTTAGGATCAGGGTTACTGTAGGGCCCCGCTTACACAACAGGCTAGGTTCAGGGCTACTGTAGGGCCCTGCTTATACAGCAGGTTAGGAACAGGGCTACTGTAGGGCCCTGCTTATATAGCAGGTTAGGTTCAGGGCTACTGTAGGGCCCACTTATACAGCATGTTATAATCAGGGATACTGTAGGGCCCACTTATACAGCAGATTAGGTTCTGATAACATTAAAGTCTGATAACATGTTTACACTATCATATTAAGTGAGCAATATAGCTAGGCCTTAAAAATGCACATACAGTACACACATTACTTACTTTAAAATATTTTCATCCTTAGCTTATAGTGGTGAATATATTTGTTGTAAGTAGTCTGAATAAATGAAGAATGGGTATACAGTGGACCCCGAGTTTCGGACATAATTCGTTCCAGAAGGCTGTTCAAGTGCCATTACTGAATATATTTGTTCCCATAAGGAATAATGTAAAGTAGGTTAGTCCATTTCAGACCCCCAAAAATACACTTACAAAAGCACTTACAATATTACACTTACATAATTGTTCGAGTTTTGAGGTGGTCGAAACTCGGGGGTCCACTGTAATTGAAAACCGCTGTATTAGCAAAACACTGTAAAGCGAAGTTCTGTAAAGTGGGGCCCTCCTGTATGGGCCTTCAGTCTCTATTCTGGGTAGGAGCTACCAAGTCTGGGGTAGTCTGATAGATCATATGCTGGGTGGTCTTTAAACATGATGCGAAGGTATGCTTCTGTCTGATTGGTTCATATATTTGAACCCAATGGTCCGGGCAGTATGGTAACTGCCTGTTGATTCTTAGACAGCAGTGGACTTCCTGGGAGAAGTGTGAGTTGAAATTTAAATTCAAATTTTTATTTCTTTTTATGCAATACAAGAATAATAATAATAATAATAATAATAATAATAATTTTTATTTCAATGCATGTTACAAGTGTACAATGTTATTGGTAGTTACAAATATAATACAAATATAAAACTGTAATGCAAGGAGAGCCACTGGCATGCCATGGCATTAGGGGCAGTTTATTCTAGAGACTTATTCACTAAGTACTTAATGCTAAAGAAATTGATTGAGTTTATTCTAGTTCTATATTATTTAAATTATTAAATGGTTATACATACTATTTAAAGACAATACAAGAGAAATTGGTTGAGTTTAATCTAGTTGTAGAATTTATTTCAAATTACAGTATGTTGATGCTATACTAGTATAATAACAATACTAGAAATAGTTTTTAGAGTTTCATCTAGGTATATATTTTATTTCAAATTAAGAAAATGATGATACTATAAGATTTTAAATGACAATATGATGATATGAGATTGCAACAAGTGTTAAGGAGGATGAACATATCAAAATGAGATCTTCTTAAGTAAAATAATATTGGGTTTGGAAGTTTGTTACAGTATGAGTATTTAGTATAGGGTGAGTAGGTGACTTTTGAGAAGAGTCTTGAATTGATTTTCCGACAAGGTTAACTTGATATTTACTGGTAATGAATTCCAGATTTTGGGGCCCTTTATGTGCATAGAATTTTTACATTGGTTAGTATGGACTCGGGGTATGTCAAATAGTGATCTGTGTCTTGTGTCATGTTCGTGGGACCTATTAAAGTTGTTGAGGAGAATTCTGAGCGCAGGGTTAATATTAGCATGTAGAGTTTTATGTATGTAGAAGGTACATGAATAGGTATGAATATTTTTTATGGTGAGTAGTTTTAAGGTTCTGAATATAGGTGGAGTATGCTGTCTAGAGTGGGAATTTGTTATCATCCTGACTGCAGCCTTTTGCTGGGTTATGAGTGGTCTAAGGT
>WNWK01028402.1:0-25423 GCA_009830355.1 Cherax destructor | reverse complement strand
TTCTTGAAAGATCGGCATGCAACTCCTTGCTTTTAAATATGATGGATTGCACACTATCACCCGCTAGCATTTTTTTTTATCCACCCAATAACAATTTCCATATTTTCAATTGTTTGTGATCTCTGTTTCGAATCGTTTTCCCCCTTTCCAACATTGCTTCCGTAATTTTTTTTACCAAAATGGAACTGATTTTATGGGTTTTTCTTGTATATCCTGTAAAATACGTACACCACTATCATATTTTTTTTTTTAATTTCTTTTTCTTTTTTAGGTTTTCCCTCACTTTTTTTCCAAAGAACTGGCACGGGACCCTTTTTGGGCCCAGGGTAGCTTATTTAGTAGTCACACAAATAATCAAGGCCAAAAACAATGAATTGTTAATAAATGTTTTGTGGATCTCCTGGGGTGATGTTCACTCAAGCATAAACAATGCTAGACGGGTTACAATGTGCATGGGTGGTGCTGGGGGTGCGTGGGTGGCAGGCCTACGGCCTTTGTGGGGGCGGCACTGGTGGACAGGTCCCATACGATCAGCAAAAACTGAGACAATCGGTGAAAACTGAGACTATTTTCCGCAAAAAGTGATCGAAAGCCAAAACCGGGCGAAAACTGAGACAATCGAAAACCAAGGGATGACTGTATATAAGTGTGAATATTTTATTTATAAATTAAATGTAAATATTTCTTATTTATAAATTAAAGTGTAAATATTTCTTATTTATATGTACATTGTTTGTGTGAATAGTGGTAGAGCCTTCTGCTGCACCACCATTATATGTACGGCTTATGGTCAGTGGCGCATAAACCCAACAACAAAACACTACCACCAGTCCTCACATTTGTAATGACATGTTTTATTCATTCTAGAGTATATATCATGTTTCTATGTTATTAATATTGTTTATTATGTCATATTAGATGAATTGTGTAATAAATAAGCTGTAGAGTTTATATTATTGTCATATTGAAAGACTATCTTGTCCTGCCTCCAAACAAACTCTCCTGCCTCTCTCATATGCCAACAAGAGTCTTCAATAAAGGTAAAACTGCTTTAACTGTTCATTTATCCATTAAAATTAGTGCTTTATATTTATTTCTCATTGTTTTCTGTATGTAAAACTATAGTATTTATTCTTTAAAAAATGAATTTTTGGTGAATATTTTTGGGTGGAACGGATTAATTGTGCATATTTACATTATTTCTTATGGGAAATAAGGGTTCAGAAATCGGCCAGTTTGATTTTAGGCCTAGCTCTTGGAAGGATTAAGGCTGATTGTAGGGGTCCACTGTATTATCATCATAATTATTATTATTAATTATTAATTATTATTTATTACTACAGTAGACCGTCATTTAGCACGATAGTTACGTTCCTGAAAAGTTGTGTTAGATAATTTCTGTTAAATAATAAAAGAACTTAAAGGAAAAATAGGGTTACGTTCCTGGGAGTCCCCAAAAAGCCAAACAAGTATTTTTTTAGACCAACAGATCTTACAAAAATAAAGGTGAATATGTAATTGTAGTTCATTATCGTGATGTATTATGTTGTTTTTACTACTTAAGACTACAAATGTAATAGAAATAATAGTATTTACCTTAAATTGTGGGTGCTGGTGTTTGTGGATGATTGTGAAGAGAGTGGAGAGTTATGCTGTGGCCCTACTGGGCTGAGGTGGATAGTAGAGGTTCTGGAACTGAAGTCGATAGTTGAACTTAGTGTCTAATTTAAGTCAGTCAAGTCAGTCAGTAAGTCAGTCAGTCAGTCATTCAGTAAGTCAGTCAAGCCATTCAGTAAGTCAGTCAAGCCATTCAGTAAGTCAGTCAAGTCATTCAGTAAGTCAGTCAAGTCATTCAGTAAATCAGTCAAGTCATTCAGTAAGTCAGTCAAGTCATTCAGTAAGTCAGTCAAGTCATTCAGTAAGTCAGTCAAGTCATTCAGTAAGTCAGTCAAGTCATTCAGTAAATCAGTCAAGTCATTTAGTAAGTCAGTCAAGTCATTTAGTAAGTCAGTCAAGTCATTTAGTAAGTCATTCAGTAAGTCAGTCAAGTCATTCAGTAAGTCAGTCAAGTCATTCAGTAAGTCAGTCAAGTCACTCAGTAAGTCAGTCAAGTCATTCAGTAAGTCAGTCAAGTCATTCAGTAAGTCAAGTCATTCAGTAAGTCAGTCAAGTCATTCAGTAAGTCAGTCAAGTCATTCAGTAAGTCAGTCAAGTCATTCAGTAAGTCAGTCAAGTCATTCAATAAGTCAGTCAGTCAAGTAAGTCAGTCAAGTAAGTCAGTCAAGTCAGTCAGTCAAGTCAGTCAGTCAGTCAGTCAGTCAGTCACACAAACTTATGTTTACATCTTTTTATGTGTACAAAGTAACACTTCATTACGGCCACGGGTTATGTCTTGTCTAATATCTTTGTTTTCTTCGTTAATTCAAGTTCAAAACACAATTCACTCTCTCTTATTCTTCACAAACACAGCTGGATTGTAGCCGAGGACTTTGAAAAGTATGGAAATACGTACGAATGCTGGGATGGTGGGGTCCGTGGTGGCTGGGTAAGGTGGGTGGTGTCCGCTGAACAACAACAAGGCTGCTTGTGGGAATTGATTTGTTTTTCCTTCCCACAAACTGTAAGGAAGTTTATTCAGGTATACACAGATACAGTTGAAGATTATCACATAGCAGCATATGTGTAGAGAACCTAGGATAACCCAAAAAGTCAGTGACTTAGTATTTCCATTGACTTTTTGGGTTATCCTAGATTCTCTACACATATGCTGATATGTATGATAATGTATGAACTGTACTCACCTAATTGTGGTTGCAGGGGTCGAGACTCAGCTCCTGGCCCCGTGTATCTGAATAAACTTACAGATTGCAGGAAGGAAAAACAAATTCCCTTTTCCTCAAAGCATGAAGATTCTTAGGCAGTAAATAACCATGGGCTTACACTTGAAATCACCTGATGCATTACCGAAAAGGAGCAAGGTGAAGCGATCCTTGCTGTCTTGAAGCCTGGTGCACTTTTCTCTTGCTGACTGATATAAGTTCGTGTTTGCATCTTCTTCCAGAAAACACTTGTCTCGTCAGCATTAAACACTTGATGGGCTCATAGCCCCCCTAGTAGGACCCTTACTGACTCAATGGTTTAACCCACGCGGGCGACCGCACGCTCAAAATTTTCCCCTCCTGCCGAACCATGTAATATCATCTTTACATCGTGTAAGATGATAATGTGTCGCAAATCTTAAATCGTGCAATACCCATAACGTGCAACATAATCTTGTGCTAAATGACGTTCTACTGTAGTATTATTATTATTACATTCTCTGTCTCTCATGCCAGCGTAATAAATTATTAAACTCAGTGAACAAGGTATGTGGATGGTAATAATAATAATAATACATAACTATAATAATAATAATAATAATAATAATAATCACTCTGGAGTGGTTTAAATGTCAGCTACCAAATCTGTACAAAATACGTATGACACACAGGCAGTGCGGCATCTCAGCATCAAGTATCTCCTTCCTACAGCCACTCAGTACACTAGCTTTCACTGTCTCCAAGACTACATATATGTACAAATTTGCACTTTATTGTGTATCCCATAGTACAAGATGTCGGCAAAAGAAGATCTTGACTTCACCTGAAGGAAGCACTAAGAAACAAAGGAAGGCTCTCGATCTTGAGGTGAAAATGAAGATTATAAAGATTATGAAGATTATTGTACAAATATGGAAATTTGGAAAAGGCGTATGATAGGGTGGATAGGGGGGCAATGTGGCAAATGTTGCAGGTGTATGGAATAGGAGGTAGGTTACTGAAAGCAGTGAAGAGCTTTATGAGGATAGTGAGGCTCAGGTTAGTGTGTGTAGGAGAGAGGGAGATTATTTCCCAGTAAAAGTAGGCATTAGACAAGGATGTGATGTCACCTTGGTTGTTCACTATATTTATAGATGGGGTTGTAAGAGAAGTGAATGCAAGGGTCTTGGCAAGAGGTGTGGGGTTAAAAGACAAAGAATCAAATACAAAGTGGGAGATGTCACAGTTGCTTTCTGCTGATGAGACTGTGCTTTTGGGAGATTCTGAAGAGAAGTTGCAGAGGTTGGTGGATGAATTTGGTAGGGTATGTAAAAGAATAAAATTGAAAGTGAATATAGGATGAGGATAACAAAAGATTAGGTGACAAAAGATTGGATATCAGATAGGAGGGAGAGAGTATGGAAAAGGTGAATGTATTCAGATATTTGGGAGTGGACATGTCAGCAAATGGGTCTATGAAGGATGTGGTAAATCATAGAATTGATGGGGGGAAAAGGGTGAGTGGTGCACTTCGGAGTCTGTGGAGACAAAGAACTTTGTCCATGGAAGTAAAGAGGGGAATGTATGAGAGTATAGTTATACCTACACTCTTATATGGGTGTGAAGCATGGGTGATGAATGTTGCAATGAGGAGAAGGCTTTAGGCAGTGGAGATGTCATGTCTGAGGTCAATGTGTGGTGTGAATATAATGCAGAGAATTCGGAGTTTGGAAATTAGGAGGAGGTGCGGGATTACCAAAACTATTATCCAGAGGGCTGAGGAGGGGTTGTTGAGGTGGTTCGGACATGTAGAGAGAATGGAACGAAACAGAATGACCTCGAGAGTGTATAAATCTGTAGTGGAGGGAAGGCGGGGTAGGGGTCGGCCTAGGAAAGGTTGGAGGGAAGGGGTAAAAGAGGCTTTGTGTGCAAGGGACTTGGATTTCCAGAAAGCATGCGTGAGCGTATTTGATAGGAGTGAATGGAGACAAACGGTTTTTAATACTTGACGTGCTGTTAGAGTATGAGCAAAGTAACATTTATGAAGGGATTCAGGGAAACCGGCAGGCCGGACTTGAGTCCTGGAGATGGGAAGTACAGTGTCTGCACTCTGAAGGAGGGGTGTTAATGTTGCAGTTTTATAACGGTAGTGTAAAGCACCCCTCTGGCAAGACAGTGATGGAGTAAATGATGATGAAAGTTTTTCTTTTCGGGCCACCTTGCCTTGGTGGGAATCGGCCGATGTGTTAAAAAAATAAAAAAGTGAAAGCTAGTGTACTCAGAGGCTGTAAGAAGGCTGTGTTAGTTAGTTAGTTTGATATCTTTATTATGCACCCCATACCCATCCTGTGGGTGGTAGTCAAAAGATTACAGAGGTACATAATGGGTCCACGGACTGGACCTCAAAGTTTGATAGCTGAGCAAGTTACAAAGGTAATGAACTCAGATGGTCACAATCATGACAAGTTACAAAGGTATTTGCAGATTACAGAGGTATATATAGGGTCCAGAGACTAGGCCCCAAAGTTTTGATAGCTGAACAAGGTACAATGGTAATGAATTCACTAGTTACAAGGTAATGAATCATGTAAGTAAATTTACTTACGTCTGTACATGGTTGCACTCATGAACAAATTATAAAGCAATGAGTAATCTATTAGTCTACACCCAGCCACAACTGTAATGAGTTATTGGTGCAAATTTTAATTGTTGGGTCACACACACACACATATACACATACATATACACACACACACAGGAGCTGAGTCTCGACCCTGCAACCACAATTAGGTGAGTACACACATACATGTATATACATACACACATACACATACACACACATATATAACAACACACACACACACACACACACACACACACCACACACACACGTGGCAATGCTTTATTTACAGGGAGCAAAGTCAGGGTATTTTTCCAGAATGGTCTGTAATATACCACTGTGGATAAAATACTTTGACATATCTTGAACATTTCTGAGTGAGTAGTCTCTGAATTCATTAATTTTATCGCACTCCAGTACATAATGACGCAGGGTGTGACAATAATCCAACTGGCAAAGTTACATCTTGTTTGGTCTACATCTGGTGGTGGTGATTTAACCTGCCAAAGATACTTGTAACCCAGCCAGAGGCGGGCGGTAGTGACATCCAAGAGTCTGCTTATTTTGTTGGATGCACCATAGACATGTGGCTCCTCCTGCATGATAGACTGATGATAGATGGACTGACTGGTGTCAATCTCCTGAGTCTTAAGTCAATAAAATTCAGTTGAAGTTCTTTTCGTATTATTGTTCTCAAACTGCTAACTGACAAGCCAAGATTGTAATCTATCCCCTCTTTGAAAGCATAAAACTTAGCCAATTTATCAGTTCTATCATGCATCTGAAGACCAATGTAGATGGAATCCACAGCATGTGCACTCTGACTCTACTATCCAAATCCTACCATACCTGTGCCTGGCTTCTGACACGAGCATGCTACAAGTTATACTTGATGAGTTGAGAGCATTTATGGATGACAAAGAATCAGTTACAATTAGAGAGTTAACCTTAGATACATGGATGCATTTGAGTGCAAGGAGTATGGCAAACAGTTCTGTCTGAAGGGTAGAGGCCCAGTTATTGATGCGTGCTCCAATTTCTTTAAGAGATCCATCACTCTGTATGACAACAGCAGCACTACCAGCTGCACAGTGGATTGGTGAACAGAACCATCAACGTAAATAATTTGTGAGAGAGTGTGCTGTTTGGCTAAATTATCAATACAGTTTAAGGCATCATGTTTCGCTTCAAGGCGAAGCTTTGGTTGTGATTTAAGAAGTACAGTGGTACCTCGACTTACGATGTTATCATCTTACGTTATATTCGATAACCGATATTTATAACGTAAGAAATTTGAATCGACATCCGATGTTTGATTCGTCTTACGACATTCGTACCGGACGTGTCCGCTTGGCGCCCAGCTGAGCGCGCACTCCAGGGAGCGTCAGTGCTATTGTTTACAAGCGAGAGCGACCACCCACCCACACCCACGCATTCATACCAGTATATTGTCATTATTCCACTGTTTTTAGTGCTTGCAACTGCTAAATAAGCTACCATGGGTCCAAGGAAAGACCCTAGTGCTAAGCCTGTGGAAAAGAGGAACAGAAATATATGTACGATAGAACTGAAGAAGGAGATAATAGAAAAATATGAAAGTGGAGTGCGTATCAGTGAGCTGGCCAGGCTGTATGGTAAACCCTTTTCTACCATCGCTACCATTGTGGATAAGAAATATTCAAGTAAAATCAAGGAAGCTGTTGTTGCAAAAGGTGCATCTGTGATCACAAAACACAGACCACAAGTGCTGGAAAATGTGGAAAGGTTGTTGTTGGTGTGGATCAACGAGAAACAGTTAGCAGGAGATACTGTTTCGGAGGCAATAATGTGAAAACAAGGCAGTTGCATGATGATCTCCTTAAGAAAATGCCTGCAACGAGTGAAGTGAGCGAATTTAAAGCCAGCAGAGGCTGGTTTCAAAAATTTAAGAAGCGTACTGGCATACATAGTGTTGTGGGGGCATGGTGAGGCAGCCAGTTGTGACAAAAGTGCGGCTGAAAATATGTTCCTGAATTCCAGGAGTACCTAGAGGCTGAACAATTCCTCCCAACAAGTGTTTAATTGTGATGAAACAGGTCTGTTTTGGAAGAAAATGCCCAACAGGAGGAAAAGGCACAGCCAGGACATAAGCCTATGAAAGACAGGCTAACTTTGATGCTTTGTGCCAATGCCAGTGGTGATTGCAAAGTGAAGCCTTTACTAGTGTATCTTTTTGAAAATCCCGAGTGTTTGGCAGATGCGGTGTCAGCAAGTCTAACTTGTGTGTGATGTGGAGGTCTAACAAAAGGCATGGGTCACAAAGGACATTTTCTTAGATTGGTTCAATGGTGTGTTTGGCCCCAGTGTGAAGAAATATCTATTGGACAATAATTTGCCACTTAAGTGCCTCCTGATAATGGACAATGCTCCTTGTCATCCTCCAAACTTGGTAGAGAAAATTGTGGAGGAGTTTAAATTCATCAAAGTGAAGTTCTTGCCCCCTAATACCACTCCTCTCCTCCAGCCCATGGACCAGCAGGTCATTTCCAACTTTAAAAACTCTATCCAAAGCAATGTTTCAAAAGTGCTTTGATGTGACCCAGACATGAACATAACCCTAAGAGAATTTTGGAAAAAACATTTCCATATGCTGCATTGTGTACACCTTATAGGTAAGGCTTGGGAGGGAGTGACTACCAGGACTTTGAACTCTGCCTGGGGAAAATTGTGGCCAGACTGTGTCCTAGAGAGGGATTTTGAAGGTTTTGGGGCTGAGCCTCAGAACCCTGAGCCTGAGCCTGAGCCTGTTTTGGAAGAAATTGTGGAATTGGGCAAGTCTTTGGGGTTAGAGGTGAGTGGTGAGGATGTGGAACAGTTGGTGGAGGAGCACAAGGAAGAGCTAACCACTGAAGATCTGCAAGAGCTTCAACAGCAACTGGAACAAGAGAGCAGAGGTCAGGACAATGGTTCAGAGGAGGAGGAGGAGGTGGAACAAAAAAGGAAGAATGTGCCTTCTTCAAGGATTAGGGAGATCTGTGCCAAATGGAGTGATGTGCAAGCATTTATGGATGAATATCACCCTAACCATGCTGTTGCAGGCCGTGCTGGCAACCTGTACAATGACACAGTGGTGTGTCATTTCAGGGATGTGTTAAAGAATCGCCAGACACAGAGCTCCCTGGACAAATTTATTGTTAGAAAGAGGTCCAGTGACTCTCAAGCTGGTCCTAGTGGCATTCAAAGAAAAGGAAATAACCCCAGAAAAGGACTTGGTACCTGCAGTGTTAATGGAAGGATTCCCCTTCCAAACACTAGCATACTACTCCACCTTCTCCCCTCCTCCCGTCCTCCACACATCAACAACTCTTCAATAAATGTAAGTGACATGTTATTGTACAATATTTGCATGTGTATTTAGGTATTCTTTATTAAATTATTTATTATTTAATGTCCAAAAGTTCTAAAAAATATTTTATTTAACTACTTTTGGAAGTCTTGGACGGATTAAATTTATTTCCATTATTTCTTATGGGGAAAATTGATTCGTTTAACGATTGTTTCGCCTTAAGATATGCCCTCTCTGACGGATTAATATCGTAAGTCGAGGTACCACTGTAGTTTGTGGGGAAATGGAGGGATGGTAGTTTGGAATGGGGTAATATTCCATAGAGCGGAGAAATGCCGCTGTTGCCTTACTTGCCACAGATCATGTATCTGATTCATGCGGAGGTCGGTTACAGTTTTTTCGATCCATCTGGAGGGATGTTCACCAGTGCTGAGGAAAGTTGGGAGGGCTTCTGTGCATGGGTTTGAATTGGCTTGCCTGAGCATATTAACCCCAATTAGGATATTTCTTTCAGTAACACGATCTCTGATGCTTGGAATATCAAGTTCTTTCTGCATATTTAAAATTTTGGCAGTACGAGGGCATCCTAAATTGATCCTCATTGCTTCGTTCTGCAGTTTTTCCAACCCTCCAAGCTTCCAGTCAGACTCAAGAGCAAGTAGTGGGGCAGCATAATCAACTAATGATCTAATATAAGCAAGATACATCATTTTTACAATTTTAACATTAGCACCATACCTGGGGTGAAACCCTGCCACAACTCTAAGTGCTCTCAACCTTTCTTTGTATTGACGACAAAGTCTCGTTACAACAGGTCCAAGTAGTGGGACTTCAAAGCCTAGATACCTATATCTGTTTACATATTCTAGAAGAGACCCATCATGCAACTGGATCTGGCGAACTGTGCCTCTCTGTCGAGGAGGACGCCTATTGAGTATCTTTGTTTTATCAGTAGAGATTATCAACCCCAGGTCCTGACACGAGGCTAGTACATGGTTAAGGATGTTTTGGGTGTTGGAGAATCCGGTGGTGTGAATCATTATATCATCAGCAAAACTGATCATATAATGATGGGGCTGGCTAGGCATAGCATTAAGTAAGGCATTAATTAGAATATTGAATAGAGTGGGACTGAGCACACCTCCCTGTGGGGTTCCTAATTCAAAGTCTTTAGTTATACTTCTATGCCCCTGGAACAACACAGAAGACTTTCTGTTGGACAGGTAGCCTTTAATCCAGCGGAGAAGCCATCCTCCAACATCCATTCTGGCAAGTTCACTAATGATTACATGTCTGTTGGCAACATCAAAAGCAGATTTAAGGTCAAGGAAGGTAGTGTATGAGCTGTCAGTGTGCAGAGTGAGAAAGGTGCCTATGCAATGGTGCACACTCCTTCCATGCATGAAACCATGCAACCGGGGGGACAAAAAATTTTTGATTCTGTACATGAGACGATTAAGAATCATCCTCTCAAATGTTTTACATAAGCAGCTAGTTAGAGATATTGGGCGAAACGAATTTTGTTGATTGGGCTTAGGAATGGGAATGATGAGGCTGTTGGTCCAAGATTTAGGGAGCTCCCCAGTTACATAGCTCATGTTGTATAATACGAGTAAAGGATTGCCTGGTACTCGACACAGCAATCTTAGTATATTGTAGGTAATACCATCCTCACCAGGCGACGTGGAGTTGCCTTTAGTTAGTGCTGCATCAACTTCAAAGTCAGTGAAAGGAATGTTACAGTCATCTTCCTTGCTGAGCATAAAACAAACAAGTCTCTCCCTAGCATCATATTTGTCATTAGTCATACGTATTTTGTACAGGTTTGGTAGCTGACATTTAACCCTTTTGGGGTTTCGGCCATACCTGTACGGCTTACGTGCCAGGGTTTTCATCGTACTAGTACGCCTAAATTCTAGCGCCCTCAAATCAAGCGAAAACAGGCTGGTAGGCCTAGATGTGAGAGAATGGGTCTGTGCGGTCAGTGTGTGCAGTATAAAAAAAATCCTGCACCACACAGTGCACGAGGAAAAAGAAACTGACCATGTTTTTGGTTTAAAACAGCAACTTTGCAGTCTATTTTCATATGTATTTATGCTTGTACAGTGGTCCATCGGTTTTCGTGCATCTCCAAACTCGAACATTTATGTAAGTGTATTTTCGTAAGTGCTGTTGCAAGTGTATTTTTGGGGGTCTGAAATAGACTAACCTACGTGACATTATTTCTTAAGGAAGTAAATTCATTCGGTAATGGCACTTGAGCAGCATTCTGGAACAAATTTTCGGCGAAAAACGAGGGATCACTGTATTCGCGTTTTCTTAGTCTCATTTGATAGAATGGATGATATATTACAGAAATAAAGCTAATTTAGACTGGTTTCACGATGACAAGTACCTTGAAACTGAGCGCAAAGTAGCAAAAATGTTCGATTTTTGCTGATGTTCATGAGTAAACAAATCACGCCATGCGTCCAATACATATCAACTGGGTAGTCTAATATTCTTGCACAAGTGCGCTGATATTATTTATACCATTTTTACAATGATGCAGTTGTATACATAACAGTAAATCTTCTATTTTTTGTGAGAATAAAAATTCAAAATGGAAAGCAAAAGTAATGTAAAAGGGGCCTGGAGACGTGACTAATGAACAGATAAAATGTTATTTGAGTGCCAGGAATGTCTGTCTCATTTATTCTGGACCCTATTTTGAAATTGGCATAGTTTGAAATTTGTGTGAAATTGGCCAAATTGCCAATTTCTGACCACCTTATTGGGTAGTTGAAATTGGTAAATTGGCAGTTTCTTGTACTCAATTGATCGAACAAATGGAATTCTAGCAAAATAGCTATAATGTTAGTAGACTGAAACATTGGAATTTGCGTAAATGTCATCGACACCGCTAACTTCGCGAAAGCATAACTCTGTTAGTTTTCTATCAAATTTTATAATTTTGGTGTCGTTATGATCGGAAAAAGATTCTCTATCATTTCATAAGAAAAAATAATTTTTTTTTTCCAAAAAATTTGCAAGCCTGAGAACGAGTTTGGGAGAGGGTCTGGCGACCCCCAAAGGGTTAAACCACTTCAGAGCGATTATTATTGTTACATATTATTATTATTACCATCCACATACCTTGTTCACTGAGTTTAATCATATATTAAGCTGGCATGAGAGACACAATGAATGTAATAATAATAATAATAATAATAAAAATAATAATAATAATAATATTAAAAATAATTAATAATAATTAATAATAATAATGATAATAATAATAATAATCACACTGGAGTGCTTTAGATGTCAGCTACCAAACCTATACGAAATACGTATGAAATTTACAGCGCCCCAGTGATTATTAATTATATTTTATTATTATTATTATTATTATTATTATTATTATTATTATTACCATCAACATACAGTAGACCGTCATTTAGCACGATAGTTACGTTCCTGAAAAGTTGTGTTAGATAATTTCATGTTAAATAATTAAAAGAACTTATGGGAAAAATAGGGTTACGTTCCTGGGAGTCCCCAAAAGCCAAACAAGTTTTTTTAGACCTACAGATCTTTCAAAAGTAAAAGTGAATGTGTAATTGTAGTTCATTATCGTGATGTATCATGTTGTTTTTACTGCTTAATTAAAACTACAAATGCAACAGAAATAATAGTAATTCTTACCTTAAATTGTGGGTGCTGGTGTTTGTGGATGATTGTGAAGAGAGTGGAGAGTTATGCTGTGGCCCTACTGGGCTGAGGTGGATAGTAGAGGTTCTGGAACTGAAGTAGATGGTTGTACTGAGTGTCTAACTTTAACCCTTAAACTGTCCACACGTAGATATACGTTCACTCGCGAAAGTGACCGAATTTTTTGAAAAATAAAAAAATAGTTTTTTTTTCTAAAAATGAAGAGCACATTTTTATAAATAGGATAGGCTAAAAAAACATTTTAGGGCCAGTACTTACCGAGATATAAGCCCGTGAAGTTGGTGCTAAATGATGTGGTGTCGGCAAATGGAGCACTGCCGCTTGCAGAAACAAGAAACATTTATCGTTTTTTCCATTTTTTCCATTTTCTGTTGTTTTCATCCTATGATAATAATGTTTTGATGCAGATCTATTCATTTCATTGCCAATTCTTGTTTAGACACAAATATTTGTTACTGAATTAGTAATCATACTGTCACAAACACACATGTTCACACTGATAAATAAATTTGTACACCTGGTTCAATCACTTACTATTGTTTACATATATATACAAGGTATTTACAGGTCCTATTTATGTTTCTAGAAGTCCACCACTGTATGATACTTGAAGAAGCATGGATTCATACAGAGTGCCACTCCACATTGCTGACACATGAATCGTGTGTCTTTTCGCACTTGGGGTCGCTGTGTACTGTAAGCACACACTACACACTTTTCTGAGAGTACTTCTTCTTTGGAGTAGATGGTAATGGTATCAGGCAGTGACAGTTAGGGATAATTCGGTTGGGCACTTCCCCCTCTGGTTGTGGAGTGACAGGTCGCTGTTGTGGAGTGACAGGTCGCTGTTGTGGGGTGACAGGTCGCTGTGGAGTGGCAGGTATAGGTGTGGTACCATACTTTCTCCCTATTTGCTTGATGACATTTAGGTGAATTCTGCATATCGTTGTCGCTTCCCAGTCTTTATTTCATACATGTTGAAAACATTGAGCATTGCAATGTCCACAAGGTGGAAAAACACTTTTATATACCACTTGCGACTCCTACGCACACAGTCAACAAAGCCTATCATCATGTCACACTTGTCGACTAGTCGCATATTGTTTGTATAGTCGATGACAACAGCTGGCTTTTCAATAGGTTGATTGTTGAACCTGCTTAGTCTGTCTGTTTGTACCATCTCATTTCTGTGGATGGTTGACAGCAATGTCACGTCCCTTTGTCATGCCATGACAGTGCCATGATGTCATTGGCATGAAACGCCTGCACTACACTTCCTCCAGTGAACTTTGGCATGTGTTTTCTATTTCTTCTCACTGTTCCACATATATCAGTATTGTTCACACGTAGGAAATCAGCAAGCATAGGGCTTGTGTACCAGTTGTCTGTGAACAATGTATGGCCCTTGCCAAGGTATGGCTGCATCATCTTGCGAACAACATCACCAGAAATGCCCAACATGCGCCTGGTATCATCAAGAGTATTTTTACCTGTGTAGATAATGACATCCAACACAAGACCAGTCTCACAGTCACACATAACAAACAGTTTTATACCAAAGCGATTACGTTTGCTTGGTATATATTGTTTGAATGACAGTCGTCCCTTGAACAGAATCAAGGACTCATCAACAACAATGTTCTTGAATGGATAAAAGTAGGCACTGAATTTTTGCTTGAGATACATAAACAATTCCCGGATTTTGTAGAGGAGGTCATTTCAGTTTGGTGTATTCCTATCTGAGAAGTGCAACATTCTCAGCAACAGAAGGAATCTGTTGCAGGGAAGGAGGTCTCGGAAGACTGGAGTGCTAATGAAGTGGTCTGTGGACCAGTAGTTTGCTATATTGTTCTTATATGTGTGTGGCATAAGCATGACAGTGCCAAGGAATAAATACATTTCAGCCACAGTTGTATCTTTCCACCTGCGCAGCCGTGACGATTCTGAAAAATCTGCATGGTCCATTGTATACTGGTAGTACAGGTTGGTCTGAGTAACAATCAGGTTCATTACTGGCTCATCAAAGTATAGTTGAAAATAGTCTAACTCTGTAGACTCATTTGTGATGGGACAGTGTGGCATGATGCCACTTCCACTGCCATCAAAATTGAAAGGATGTGGCATGAATGGTGTATGTTCAGTCCACTTCCATTCACGATCAGATGGCGCAGGGTGGACCTGTGGCATGGGACGTGGGGAGCAGGAGGGACGGGAGTGGGGCCAGCACATGATTGAGAGGGTGCCTCGTGGTCCTTTGTCTGTCCACACACCGCGCCACGAGGTCCAGGCACCATGCCACCCACCACCTCTTCCTCCATCCCAGCATACTCTCCTTCATTATCACTTTCACTATCAGTGGCTGGGGTTTTGGATCGTGAACTGCCACGACCCTTGCCTCTGACTGCATATGGCACACTGCCTGAACGTAGGTAATGACGCCCATAAGTACGTTTCACTGGGGAATAATGATAATCACTGTCACTCGACGAATCATCTATGGGCATAAAATCGATTTCATCATCGTCACTTATATCACCTTCACTATCGTCACTATCATAACACATGGAAAATGCTAATTTCCTCTTGCGGAGCTGCCTTTGGGTAGTAACACTAGAAACCCCAGAGGTGCTGGGCTGAGGGTCTGTGGCCACACTGGCCACACCAGATGTGCTGGGCTGAGGGTCTGGTATGGCCACACTGTCCACAGTGGCCACCCCAGAGGTGATGGGCTGAGGGTCATCTGGGTTGTCATCAATAGTTTCACTAATTCCTTGATTATTAGTGGCTATATCACTGTCAAATCCACTAAGCACGCGTTCTCTATCAATTTCCGAGAATAGTAGAGTGTTAATACGATGAGGCGTGAGTGAATCACGGGGGTGTGCCATGATGTTGACCCAAGATGGAGCTGAAAATAACCGGGGCTACCATGCGGTACCCTGGTGTCCCCGATTTTTTTCATACTGCGCACACTGAGGGCGCAGACCCATTCTCTCATGTCTAGGCGACTCAGGCCTATTGCACTAAATTTGAACGAATGTAAAATAAAACGTAGATATACGTTCGGTCACTTTCGCGAGTGAACGTATATCTACGTGTGGACAGTTTAAGGGTTAAGTCATTCAGTAAGTCAGTCAAGTCATTCAGTCAGTAAGTCAGTCAAGTCATTCAGTCAGTCAGTCAAGTCATTCAGTCAGTCAGTCAAGTCATTCAGTCAGTCAAGTCATTCAGTCAGTAAGTCAGTCAAGTCATTCAGTCATTCAGTCAGTCAAGCTCAGTTCAGTCAGTCAAATCATCAGTCAGTCAAGTCATTCAGTCAGTAAGTCAGTCAAGTCATTCAGTCAGTCAGTAAGTCAGTCAAGTCATTAGTCAGTCATAGTCAGTCATTCAGTCAGTCAAGTCAGTCGTTCAGTCAGTAAGTCAGTCAAGTCATTCAGTCAGTAAGTCAGTCAAGTCATTCAGTCAGTAAGTCAGTCAAGTCATTCAGTCAGTAAGTCAGTCAAGTCATTCAGTCAGTAAGTCAGTCAAGTCATTCAGTCAGTAAGTCAGTCAAGTCATTCAGTAAGTCAGTCAAGTCATTCAGTCAGTAAGTCAGTCAAGTCATTCAGTCAGTAAGTCAGTCAAGTCATTCAGTCAGTAAGTCAGTCAAGTCATTCAGTCAGTAAGTCAGTCAAGTCATTCAATCAGTAAGTCAGTCAAGTCATCAGTCAGTAAGTCAGTCAAGTCATAGTCAGTCAAGTCGTCAGTCAAGCGTCAGTAAGTCAGTCATTCAGTAAGTCAGTCAAGTCAGTCAGTCAGTCAGTCAGTCACACAAACTTATGTTTACCTCTTTTTATGTGTACAAAGTAACACTTCATTACAGCCACGGGTTATGTCTTGTCTAATATCTTTTTCTTCATTAATTCTAAGACTTAAATACTTATACCTTTTCTTGCCACTTTGAGCAACACTTTGATTGCTTGGCAGATACAAGATATATTAATTTAAAGATCAAAACACAATTCATTCTCTCTCAATCTTCACAAACGCGTATGAAATACGTACGAATGCTGGGATGGTGGGGTCCGGGTTGGCTGGGGAAGGCGGGTGGTGTCTGCTGAACCACAACAACAAGACTGCTTGTGGGAATGGTTATTTGTTTTTCCTTCCCACAAACTGTAAGTTTATTCAGGTATACACAGATACAGTTACGAAGATTATCATACATAGCAGCATATGTGTAGAGAACCTAGGATAACCCAAAAAAGTCAGAGTGACTTAGTATTTCCAATGTCTGACTTTTTTTGGGTTATCCTAGGTTCTCTACACATATGCTACTATGTATGATAATGTAACTGTACTTACCTAATTGTGGTTGCAGGGTTGAGACTCAGCTCTTGGCCCCGTGTATCTGAATAAACTTAGTTTGCGGGAAGGAAAAACAAATTCCCTTTTCCTCTAAGCACGAGGATTGGGCTTACACTTGAAATCACCTGATGCATTACCGCAAAGGAGCAAGGTGAAGTGATCCTTTGCTGTCTTGAAGCCTGGTGCACTTTTCTCTTGCTGACTGATATAAGTTCGTGTTGGCATTTTCTTCCAGAAAACACTTCTCTCGTCAGCATTAAACATTTGATGTGGCTCATAGCCACCCTCAGTAGGACCCCACTGACTCAATGGTTTAACCCACCGTGGCGACCGTGTGTTCAAAAATTTTTCCACTCCCGTGAACCGTGTAATATCATTTTTACGTCGTGTTAGATAATAATGTGCCGCAATTCTTCAATCGTGCAATACCCGTAACGTGTAACATAATCTCGTGCTAAATGACGGTCTACTGTACATTGTTCACTGAGTATAATAATTTCTTAAGCTGCCACGACAGAAAATGTCAACACACAGACGAACACACCAGCTGATCCCTTGACTGTGTACAGTAGGGCCCCGATTTCTGGTGTTTCGCCTTACGGCATTCTGTTCATACGGCGAGTTCAAATTATGACCAAAACTTTCTATACGGTGAGCGGTCTTTCAAATATGGCGCGCGCCACCCGGTTTGTTTATATTTTTCCGTAAGCACATTTATCTATTATGTAATAATCACTCTTGGGAACATTAAATATCCTATTTTACGTCAATATAGACATTTTTATTAATCCATCTATGATATTTTCTTCAAAATTATATAAGAAACACGTTACAAAATATATAAACATGCTGTTTATATGCTATGGAAGTGTGGTTGCCGGGCGGAGGGAAAACATTATGTAATACAGTAGACCCTCATTTAGCACGACTTTATGTTGAGCGTTTTGGGTATTACACAATTGAAGAATTGCAGCTCATTTTTATCTAACATGACGTAAAGCTTATATTACACGATTCGCTGGAGGGGAAAAAATTTTGAGTGCGCGGTCGCCTGCGGTGGGTTAAACCATTGAGTCAGTGGGGAGTCCTACTGCTATCCCCAGCCACCCTCACCCACCCACGCATCCCTCCCAGCGTTCAGTTTGATTCATAAGTGTGCAGGACGACAATAATCGGGAAGCTCGCTGTGTTTATTTACATATATTTTCTCATTTTCATTGCATTTTGATAAATCTTTGAACACATAAACAAAGGTAAACATAAGTCTGACTGACTGATTTGACTGAATGACTTACTGACTTGACTGAATGACTTACTGACTTGACTCTGAACTGACTACTGACTTGACTGGCATGACTGACTGAATGACTTATCTTGACTGAATGACTTACTGACTTGACTGAATGACTTACTGACTTAGCTGAATGACTCACTGATTTGGCTGAATTACTCACTGACTTGACTGAATCACTTGACTGACTTACTGAATCACTTGACTGACTTACTGAATCACTTGACTGACTTACTGAATCACTTGACTGACTTACTGAATCACTTGACTGACTTACTGAATCACTTGACTGACTTACTGAATCACTTGACTGCCTTACTGAATCACTTGACTGACTTACTGAATCACTTGACTGACTTACTGAATCACTTGACTGACTTACTGAATCACTTGACTGAATTACTGAATCACTTGACTGACTTACCACCAATACCACCAATCCAACGACATTCATCTTTGCAAATATACAGGGTCTAAAGCCAGCAACAAACAACAAGGTACCTTACATTCGTGGACTACTTAGTGAGTCAAATGCTATGTTTGCGGCTTTCACAGAGACCCACATAAGAGATCACTTGGACAATGAAATATGGATCCCGGGCTACAACCTATACAGGTGTGACAGAGTGAACAGGCAAAAAGGGGGGGTTGGCCTGTATATCACAGAGTCACTTATATGTTCAGAACTACTAAATGCCTCAAATGATGTATTTGAAGTATTAGCAATAAAGGTCGAGAATCAAAACCTGGTCATCGTAATTGTCTACAAGCCCCTGGATGCCACGTCCCAACAATTCCAGGATCAGCTTCTGAAAATTGACCACTGTCTGGAAAATCTTCCAGCTCTTGCCCCCAACATCTTGCTACTGGGGGAATTCAACCTAAGGCACCTAAAATAGAGAAACATTGCAAACAGTGTGGTAGCAGAGATAACCCCAGGAGGCAGCTCAGATGAAAACTCGCACACGCATGAACTTTTAAATCTCTGCACCAAATTCACCTTAAACCAGCAAATAGTAGAGCCTACAAGATTAGAGAATACGCTGGATCTCATCTTCACCAACAATGATGATCTGATACGAAATGTCATCATATCAAAAACAATATACTCAGATCACAACATAATAGAGGTCCAGACATGCATGCGGGGAGTCCCAGATCAACAAAATGTGATCAGCCGCGAGGGAGCCTTCTCCAAATTCAACTTCAATAACAAAAACATAAGGTGGGACCAAGTAAACCAAGTCCAAAATGATATAAACTGGGAAGATTGCCTAAGCATCACGGATCCTAACCTATGTCTAGAACAAATTAACTCTGTGGCACTTGAGGTTTGCTCAAGGCAAATTCCCTTAAGGAAAAGGAGGAGAAGATGCAAACTAGAAAGAGAGAGGCGCTCCCTATACAGGCGAAGGCAAAGAATAACGGAGCGGCTACAGGAGGCCAATATATCTGAAATACGAAGGGAGACACTAGTCAGAGAAATAGCAAACACCGAATTAAAACTAAAGGAATCTTACAGGAATCTAGAAACGCAGGAAGAACAAAAAGCCATAAATGAAATTGAAAGAAGCCCAAAGTATTTCTTTTCTAATGCAAAATCATAGTCGAGAACAACAACCAGTATTGGGCCCCTACTTAAATGGGATGGGTCCTACACAGATGACAGCAAGGAAATGAGTGAGTTACTTAAGTCCCAGTATGACTCAGTTTTTAGTGAGCCGCTAACCAGACTGAAAATCGAAGACCTAAATGAATTTTTTATGAGAGTGCCACAGAACTTGACAGACGCATGCCTATCTGACATCACCCCGATGCCAAATGACTTCGAAAAGGCAATAAATGACATGCCCATGCACTCCGCTCCAGGCTCAGACTCGTGGAACTCCGTGTTCATCAAGAACTGCAAGAAGCCCCTATCACGTGCTTTTAACATCCTATGGAGAGGGAGCATGGACACTGGGGTCGTCCTGCAGTTACTAAAAACAACGGACATAGACCCACTCCACAAAGGGGGCAGTAAAGCAATAGCAAAGAAATACAGACCAATAGCGCTAAGGTCCCATATCATAAAAATCTTTGAAAGGGTTTTAAGAAGCAAGATCGCCACTCATCTTGATAACCATCAATTGCACAACCCAGGGCAGCATGGGTTTAGAGCAGGCCACTCCTGTCTGTCCCAACTACTGGACCACTACGACAAGGTCCTGGATGCTCTAGAAGACAAACAGAATGCAGATGTTATATACACAGACTTTGCAAAAGCCTTTGACAAATGTGACCATGGTGCAATAGCACACAAAATGCGTGATAAAGGAATAACAGGAAAAGTTGGTAGATGGATCTATAATTTCCTAACAAGTAGAACACAAAGAGTAGTAGTCAACAGAGTAAAGTCTGAGGCAGCTACTGTGAAAAGCTCTGTTCCACAAGGCACAGTACTCGCTCCCATCCTGTTCCTCATCCTCATATCGGACATAGACAGGGATATAAGCCACAGTGCCGTGTCTTCCTTTGCAGATGACACCCGAATCTGTATGACAGTGTCCACCGTTGAAGACACTGCAAGACTCCAAGCAGACATAAACCAAATCTTTAAATGGGCTGCAGAAAACAATATGAAGTTCAATGATGAGAAATTTCAATTACTCAGATACGGAAAATGTGAAGAAATTAAAATCTCATCGGAGTACAAAACAAATTCCAACCACACAATAGAGCGAAAAACTAATGTCAAAGACCTGGAAGTAATCATGTCAGAGGATCTCACCTTCAAGGACCATAACACCGTAGCAATTGCATCTGCTAGAAAAATGACAGGATGGATAATGAGAACCTTCAAAACCAGGGATGCCAAGCCCATGTTGACACTTTACAGATCGCTTGTTCTATCTAGGCTGGAATATTGCTGCACACTAACTGCACCTTTCAAGGCGGGTGAAATTGCTGACCTTGAAAATGTGCAGAGAACCTTCACGGCATGCATAACTGCGATAAACCACCTCAATTACTGGGAACGCTTGAAGTTCCTAAACCTGTACTCTCTAGAACGCAGGCGGGAGAGATACATTATCATATACACATAGAAAATTCTCGAGGGATTAGTACCAAACTTGCTCACGAACATCACTCCCAATGAAAGCAAAAGACTTGGCAGGCGATGTAACATCCCCCAATGAAGAGCAGGTGTGCCACTAGCATGTTGAGGGACAACACAATAAGTGTCAGGGGCCCAAGATTGTTCAACTGCCTCTCAGCATACATCAGGGGGATTACCAACAAACCCCTGGCTGTCTTCAAGCATGCACTGGACAGGCACCTAAAGTCGGTACCTGACCAGCCAGGCTGTGGCTCGTACGTTGAACTGCGTGCGGCCAGCAGTAACAACCTGGTTGATCAGGCTCTGGTCCAACATGAGGCCTTTTCACAGACAGGGCCGCAGGGGCATTGACCCCTGGAATTCTCTCCAGGTAAACTTACTGAATGACTTGCTTGACTTACTGAATCACTTGCCTGACTTACTGAATGACTTGACTGACTAACTGAATGACTTGACTGACTTACTGAATGACTTGACTGACTTACTGAATGACTTGACTGACTTACTGAATGACTTGACTGACTGAATGACTTAAAGTTAGACACTCTAGTACAACCATCGACTTCAGTACCAGAACCTCTACCATCCACCTCAGCCCAGTAGGGCTACAGCATAACCCTCCACTCTCTTTACAATCATCCACAAACATCATTACCCACAATTTAAGGTAAGAAATACTATTATTTCTATTGCATTTGTAGTCTTAAGCAGTAATATATCACGACAATGAACTACAATTACATATTCGCCTTCAATTTTTGCAAGATCTGTTGGTTTGAAAAAACTTGTTTGGCTTTTTGGGGACTCCCAGGAACATAACCCTATTTTTCCCATAAGTTTTTCTAATTATCTAACACAATTTTACCTAACACGATGTTTTCAGGACCGTAACTACCGTGCTAAATGAGGGTCTACTGTACTAATAATAATCACTCTTGGGCACATTAAATGTCTTATTTTACGTTAATATAGACATTTTCATTAATCCATCTATGATATTTTCTTCAAAATTATATAAGAAATACATTACAAAGCATATAAACTTGCTGTTTATATGCTATGTAGGTGTGGTTGCCAGGCAGAGGGAAAACATTACATAATACAGTGGACCCTCGATTAACGGCCATAATCCGTTCCAGGAGCTAGGCCTTTAACCGAAATAATATTCCCCATAAGAATTAATGTAAATATAATTAATTCGTTCCACACAAAAAATATCAACAAAATTGTTTTTTTTTTTAAGATTAACTATAGTTTTACATACATAAAACAATGAGAACTAAATAAAATGACTAAAGATATGGATAAATGAACATTTAAATCACTATTACATACCTTTATTGAAGGCAGGAGTAGAGTATTGTTTGGAGACAGGACAAAATACTCCTTCAACATGATGCTAATATCAACGCTATACCGTTTATTTATCTATCACAATTCATAATAAACATAATAAACAATATAAATAACACAGAAACCTCATATACACTCTAGAATGAATAAAATGTCATTACATATGTGGCTAGTGGTGGCAGCGGCAGGAGTTTGTTTGGAGACAGGACAAGATAGTCCTTCAATGACACTAATATCAACACTTCGGCTTATTTATCTATCACAATTCATCTAATATGACATAATAAACAATATTAATAACTTAGAAACATGACATATGCTCTAGAATGAATAAAATATGTCTAGGAATGTGAGGACTGGTGGGGGTTGTGTTGTTGTTGTTTGGTTTATAAGGGCCACTGACCATAAGCCGTACATATAGTGGTAGTGGTGGGTGGCAGCATAAGCCCTCAACAATATTCACACTGAAACAATGTACGCAATTTATAAATAAGAAATATTTACACTTTAATTTATAAGAAATATTTACACTTTAATTTATAAATAAGAAATATTCACACTTATATAAATAAGAAATATTTACACTTACCTTGGTAGAGATGGTGGCAGAGGGCGGCTATGGTCTCAGTGCCCCTATATTCCTCAAACAACATTGGAGGTTGTGTCCAACATAGTGATTTTGAAGGATTTGAGGCCGACCCTCACCCTGTGCCTGTTGTGGACTCTATTGTGGTATTGGGGAACAGCCTGGGGTTGGAGGTGAGTGGTGAGGATGTGGAAGAGTTGGTGGAGGAGCACAGGGTAGACCTAACCACTGAGGAGCTGAAAGAGCTTCATCAGGAACAGCAACAGACGACATTTAAGGAAATTCATTCAGAGGACTGGAAGTTTGGAGGGCTGGAAAAACTGCAGAACGAAGCAATGAGGATCATTTTAGGATGCCCTCGTACTGCCAAAATTTTAAATATGCAGAAAGAACTTGATATTCCAAGCATCGGAGATCGAATTACTGAAAGAAATAATATCCTAATTGGGGTTAATATGCTCAGGCAAGCCCATTCAAACCCCTGCACAGAAGCATTTCAAACTTTCCTCAGCACTGGTGAACATCCCTCCAGATGGATCGAAAAAACTGGAACCGACCTCCGCATGAATCAGATACATGATCTGTGGCAAGTAAGGCAACAGCGGCACTTCTCCGCTCCATGGAATATTACCCCATTCCAAACTACCATCCCTCCATTTTCCCCAAACTACTTCTTAAATCATAACCAAAGCTTTGCCTTGAAGCCAAACATGATGTCTTAAGCTGTATTGATAATTTAGCCAAACAGCACACTCTCTCACAAATTATTTACGTTGATGGTTCTGTTCACCAATCCACTGGTGCAGCTGGTAGTGCTGCCGCTGTCATACAGAGTGATGGCTCTCTTAAAGAAATTGGAGCACGCATCAATAACTGGGCCTCTACCCTTCAGACAGAACTGTTTGCCATACTCCTTGCACTCAAATGTGTCCATGTATCTAAAGTTGACTCTCTAATTGTAACTGATTCTCTGTCATCCATAAATGCTCTCAACTCATCAAGTATAACTTGTAGCATGCTTGTGTCAGAAGCCAGACACAGGTATGGTAGGATTGTGGATAGTAGAGTCAGAGTGCACATGCTGTGGATTCCATCTCACATAGGTCTTCAGATGCATGATAGAACTGATAAATTTGCTAAGTTTTATGCTTTCAAAGAGGGGGTAGATTACAATCTTGGCTTGTCAGTTAGCAGTTTGAGAACAATAATACGAAAAGAACTTCAACTGAATTTTATTGACTTAAGACTCAGGGAGATTGACACCAGTCAGTCCATCTATCATCATTCTATCATGCAGGAGGAGCCACATGTCTATAGTGCATCCAACAAAATAAGCAGACTCTTGGATGTCACTACCGCCCGCCTCCGGCTAGGTTACAAGTATCTTTGGCAGGTTAAATCACCACTACCAGATGTAGACCAAACAAAATGTAAACTTTGCCAGTTGGATATTGTCACACCCTCGTCAATGCTGAGTGCGATAAATTAATAAACTGCCCAATGCCATGGCATGCCAGGCTCTCTTGCATTCCAGTATAATGTTTTTATTTGTAACTCCATACTTGCACTTGTAACATGCTGAAATAAAATATATTATTATTATTTATTATAAATTCAGAGACAACTCACTCAGAAATATTCAAGATATGTCAAAATATTTTTTCCACAGTGGTATATTACAGACCATTCTGGAAAAATACCCTGACTTTGCTCCCTGTAAATAAAGCATTGCCACGTGTGTGTGTGTGTGTGTGTGTGTGTGTGTGTGTGTGTGTGTGTGTGTGTGTGTGTGTGTGTGTGTGTGTGTGTGTGTATGTATGTGTATTGATTACCATTTTGTCCTATGCACATGTTGATTGAAAACTGGGCCTGTGTGTGTGTGTGTGTGTGTGTGTGTGTGTATGTATATATGTGTATGTGTAATTTGTTCATAATTGTAACTATATATGATGTGATTATTATTCATTACCTTTGTAACTTGTCATGATTGTAACCAGCTCTACCTGGAGCTCATTACCTTTGTAACTTGTCATGATTGTGACCAGCTCTAGTGCATTACCTTTGTAACTTGTCATGATTGTAACCAGCTCTACCTGGAGCTCATTACCTTTGTAACTTGTCATAATTGTGACCAGATCTAGTCCATTACCGCTGTAACTTGTTCAGCTATCAAAACTTTGGAGTCCAGTCAATGGACCAATTATGTACCTCTGTAATCTTTTGACTACCGCCCACAGGATGGGTATGGGGTGCATAATAAAGATATTAAACTAACTAAACTGATTCAGA
>WNWK01028401.1:0-25423 GCA_009830355.1 Cherax destructor | reverse complement strand
CATAGGGAAAACCATGTTTCAAAGATTTCCAAAGTGAGAATTATAAATGCCCAGTGATTTAAATTTGTATATATTATAGAAAATAGAAAAAAAATTTTTTGTATTGTTGGTTTTTTAAACAAATTTTGTAAACAATATAATGAAAATTTGTTTGTGCGGTTATTGTGTTGCATAGAAATGCCCCCCGTTTTTGTAAAACTTCACCCAAGTCTGCCAATCCCATTACCGAACGTTTTACCCCCTTAAGGGAAAAAATTTCACGTAGGTTGTCTATTTCAGACCCCAAAAATACACCCCCCAAAGAATTTAAAAAATTATACTTAATAACACTTTCCCCCTTTTCTTAACCGGGGGTCCACTGATTTTGAAATTCCCACCTTATTTTGGGTCTAAAGGCCCACATGTTATGAAAAAAATAAAATAGTGAAAAAAGAAATCTACAAATGGAAGTAAAAAAAAATTTTGAGGAGAGCATTCCCCCCTTTATACAGGCTCATTTTCTGCCAACTTTATCCCTCCATTTTCCCCGGTAAGTACTGATTGAAAAAAAAAAATTTTAGGATAAAAACAATCAGAAAAAAAACTAAATTTTGATAAGAAAAAATTTTTTTTTTTTTTAAATTTTTTAAAAGGAGAGCACCAGGATTGGGGGTTTACAGCGGGTTTAAAAGTGTAAAAGTTAAATGATTAAGGAAGAAAAGGAAGAACAAACTAACCCCCCAAAGTTGTTGGGGGTACAGTGGTCCCATTACATTTTTTCTTTCCAAAATGTTTTAAATGCCATTACCAAACGAATTTATCCCCAAAAGGGAATTATGTAAAAAAGACTAGCCCTTTTTAGACCCCCAAAACACCTTACAAAGCTTTTAAAAAAAATAAATTTACAAAAGGGCGGTTTTGGGGCCCATCGAACTGAGGTACCACTGTACATTTTTTCCCCAGGGGACTAGTATTGACTATGGTAGTGGCTGCCAAAGCCGCCACCACCACTATACGGTTTATGCTGTCAGTGGCCCGATAAACCCAACAACACCCCAAAACCACTAGTCACATACATAAGAATATTTTATTCATTCAGATATATATGGTTTCTATTATTTATATGTTTTTGTCATATTAGATCAATTGGAGAGATAAATGCAAAAGTTGATATTAGCATCATATTGAAGGAGATTTTGTCCGTTCCGCAAAAAAACCCCCTCTGCCGACACCACACGACGATACTAAACATTTTTCATTTTAGAGATATATCAGGGTTTTAGATTTTATTTTTTACCCAAATGGTACCCCCGGGTTTTTGTACAGCTCCCAACCCAATTATGCGGTATTTTTTTAAGTCCTTTTGTAAGTGTATTTTGGGGTCAACGGGTATAAACTAATTTACTTGTTTTATGGGAACAAATTGTTTGGGGAACACCACTCAACAGAATTCGGAACGAATTATTGCAAACCGGGTACCACTGTATGTCATATTAGATCAATTGTGATAGATAAATGCTGAGTTGATATTAGCTTATATTGAAGAGTATTTTTCCTGCCTCTGAGAGCAGGAATTTCCCAGGAAAGATTAATGGCTTTTCAATTAATTTAAATGAAAAAAACTGATCAGCAACGAACAAATCAGGATATGAACAAGGTCACAGAACGGATTAATTGAAGCGAGGTTCCACTGTACTGATTGTATTTTATGGGGGGGTTTTTAAATGTGTAGTATTACGTGTGGATGGGGTGGGGTGGGCTGACCTGGCTGGCTACCATACATCCCAAAAATAAAACTCACCCCCACCCTACATTAAGACTACAAATATTTAAAGGAAATTAACCCATAAACGGTCCAAACGATATAATGGACCCCGGCTAAAAAAAAAATTCTTTCCCAGAAGCCTCCCCAAAGGGCCATTCCAACTTTACGCCCTTTAAGAAATAATGTCCGAGGGTTGTTATTTTAGACCCCCAAAAAAACACTTAGAACACAAATATTATACTTCATAATTGAATGATTTCCGGGGTGTTCTTGGGGGGCCACTGTATATGTATAACGCCGAGTGCCCCAATATTTAAAAAAAAAAAAATTTTTTTGAAATAAAAAATTTTTTTAATGTTTAGGCAAAAAAATTTTTATAGTACTTACCGAGATAGAAGAAGTTGGGACTGGATGTCACCCCGACAGCAACATCGAGTCCCTGCTTGCAAAGTGTTTCCATATACCTTCTTTTTGTTTTATATTTTTTTATATAATTTTTTTGTTCTGATAATTCAATTTATAGTTTTTTTTCATTTTCCCAACTTTTTCAACACTTTTTGGTACGAAATTGTACTCAAATTTCAAAACACCCGACAGGTGAATTTTCACCTGCCTTTTATTTTCTTTTCAGGGAAAATATAAAAATATTTTAGGCCCAAATGTTTTGAAGGGGGGAAAAAGAAGATAAGAAGATAAGAATAATAATAATAATAAAAAAAGATAAGAATAAAAATAAAATAAGATAAGAATAACAAAACAATAAGAAAGAATAATAAAAATTTTAAGAATAATAAGAATAATAAAACAATAAGATAAAATAATAATAAAATAAGATAAGAATAATAATAACAAAAGATAAGAATAAAAAAAAACAAAAAGAAAAAAGAATAATAATAATAAAAGAAAAAATAATAATAACATGATAAAAATAATAATAAAAAAAGAAAAAATAATAACAACAATAAGATAAAATAATAATAAAAAAAGATGAAAATAATAAAAAAAGATAAGAATAATAATAAAAAAAGATGAAAATAACAATAGATAAGAATAATAACAATAAGATAAGAATAATAACAATAAGAAGAAGAAGAAATGAAGAAGAAATAGAAGAAGATAAGAATAAAAAACAAAAGATAAGAATAATAACAAAAAATAATAAAATAAGAATAATAAAAAATAAGAAGAATAACAATAAGAAGAATAAAATAAGAAGAATAATAAAATAAGAAGAATAATAAAATTTGGGAAGAATAACAATAAGAAGAATAATAAAATAAGAATAATGACAATGAAAATAATAAAAAAAGAAGAATAATAACAATAAGAAAATAAAATAAGGAAAAGAATAAAATAAGAAAAAAATAATAAGAAGAATAACAATAATAAGAAAATAAAATAAGAAGAAGAATAACAATAAGAAGAATGACAAAAGAAAAATAATGAAAAAAGAAAATAATGATAATAAGAAGAATAATGAAAAAAAAGAATAATAAAATAAGAAGAATAAAACAATAAGAAGAATAAAATAAGAATAATAATAAAATAAAAAGAATAATAAAATAAAAGAATAAAAAAGAATAAAAACAATAAGAATAAAAAACAAAAAGAAGAATAATAACAATAAGAAAAATTTTAAAAATAAGAATAATGAAAAAGAAGAATAATGACAAAAAGAAGAATAACAATAAGAAGAATAAAAAAATAAGAAGAAAAAATAAGAATAATAACAATAAAAAAAAATAACAATAAAAGAAGAATAAAAAAAATAAAATAAAATAAAAAAATTTTTTTTATTTTTTTGAAGATACATAGATATTGGTATTTAAACAAAAAAACTAAAATGGGGAGCCACTGGACCCGGGATTGGGGGCAGTTAATCAATGACCTAATTTCTATGTACAAAAATGAGAAATTGATTGAGTTTATTCAGTTATATAGTTTATTTCAAATTACAATATGATGATATTATACCCGAAATTAATTATGAGATATTAAATTGTCAATGTTTGGGGGATGATAATTAAAAAGAACTTAAGGAAAAAAAGAACAATAAAAGAAGAATAACAAAAGAAAAAGAAAACAAGAAGAATAAAATAAAATAATAATAAAAAAGAAAAATCTAAGAATAATAACAATAAAAGAATAAAAACAATAAGATGAATAATAATAAAAGAATAATAAAATAAGAAGAATAATAAAATAAAAGAATAATAAAATAAGAAGAATAATAACAAAGAAAAAAAATAAAAAAAAGAATAACAAAAAAGAAGGATAACAATAAGAAAAAATAACAAAAGAAGAATAACAATAAGAAGAATAACAACAAGAAGAATAACAATAAAAAAGAATAACAATAAGAAGAATAACAATAAGAATAATAACAATAAGAAAAATAATAAAATAAGAAGAATAAAAAATAAGAAGAATAATAAAATAAAAAATAAAAATAAGAATAATAATAACAATAAGAAGAATAACAATAAGAAGAAAAAACAAGAAGAAGAAAACAAAAGAAGAAGAATAACAACAAGAATAAGAATAACAATAAGAAGAAGAATAAAATAAGAAGAATAAAAAAAAAGAAGAATAACAATAAGAAGAATAATAACAACAATAAGAAGAATAATAACAATAAGAAGAATAAAAAATAAGAAGAAGAAAAAATAAGAAGAAGAATTAAAAAGAAAAAAATAAAATAAAAGAATAAAAAAGAAGAAGAATAACAAAAGAAAAAAACAATAAGAATAATAAAAAAGAAGAAGAAAGCAAAAAAATAACAATAAGAAGAAGAATAACAATAAAAAGAATAATAAAAAAGATGAATAATAACAAAAAAAGAATAACAAAAAAAAAAATAATAAAAATGAAGAATAATAACAAAAAAAAAGAAGAATAACAATAAGAATAATAATAACAATAAGAAAAATAATAACAAAATAAGAAGAATAAAATAAGAAAATAAAAAAAGAAGAAGAATAATAATAATAAGAAGAATAAAATAATAATAAGAATAACAATAATAAGAAGAATAAAATAAGAAGAATAATAACAAAAAAGAAGAATAAAAAAAGAAGAAAAAAATAAGAAGAATAACAATAAGAAGAAAAAAAACAATAAGAAGAAGAATAAAATAAAAATAACAATAAGAATAAAATAAGAAGAAGAATAACAATAAGAAGAAGAAAAAAATAAGAAGAATAATAAAATAAGAAGAATAATAACAATAAGAATAATAATAACAATTAAAAAATAAAAAAATAAGAAGAAGAAAAAAATAAAAGAATAATAACAATAAGAAGAATAATAACAATAAGAAGAATAAAATAAGAAGAATAAAAAATAAGAAGAATAATAAAATAAGAAGAATAAAAGAAGAATAATTCAATGAAGAATAACAATAAGAATAATAATAATTAATAATAATTTTTTTTATTTTGATGCATGTTGCAAGTGTACATTGTTTTGGAGTTAAATTATAAAATTTAATGCAAGGAGACCCATGGATGGGGCATTGGGGGACTTTTTAAAGACATTAACAAGTACTTAATGCAGAAAATTGATTGAGTTTATTCATTTATGTATTTGTCAAATTACAAATGATTATACATACATTAAAAGACAATACAGAAAAATTTGGGTTAGTTTAACTTTGTATATTTTTTTTCAAGTTACAAATTTTGATGCTATACTAGTATAATAAAAACAAAAAAATTTATTGAGTTTTTTTATTATATATTTTATTTCAAATTAACAAAATGATAATTACTATTTTAAATGACAATATGATATGAAATTGCAACAAGTGTTAAGGAGGATGACAATATAAAACTGAGATTATCTTAAGTAAAAATTTGGGTTTTAAAATTTGTTACAGTATGAGATTTAGTAAGGGTGATAGGTATTTTTAGAAGAGTTTTGAATTGATTTTGACAAGGTTAACTTAATATTTACTGGTAATGAATTAGTTTTGGGGCCCCTTTATGTGATATTTTTTTACATTGGTTAAGGAGGGGGGGAGTCAAAAGTGATCTGTGTCTTTTTCATGGTCCCCCTAAAGTTGTTGGGGAAAATTTTGAGGGGGTTGATATTAGCATGTAGAGTTTTTTTATGTGAAGGACATGAATAGGTATGAATTTTTTTTTTTACGGTGAGTAGTTTTAAAGTTTTGAATATAGGTGAGATGCGTTAGAGGGGGAATTTTTATCATCCGACTGAAACCCTTTTTGGGGGTTATGAGGGTCTAAGGTGTTTTATTTTTGGCCCCATGCACAGATTCCATAGGTAAGAAAAGGGTAATAAGAGAATGATATGTGAATGAGAGCTGGTTGTGGCAATAATAGCGTATCTTAGATAAAAACCTACTGTCTTTGAAAATTTTTTTTGTTTGTTGTATGTGTTTTGGAATTTAAGCCTGTGGGGGTTTCCTGGGAATTTTCCCTCTGTGAGTCTTGTGATGGGTGAATCATTGGCGTTATTTTAAATGGAACTTTTTAGTTTGTTTCCAAACTGAAGAAGTAGGTCTTGTCGTTTGGGGAGTGATTTTTTACCATGTGATTTTTTCTGAATTCGGCATTAACAGTTTTGGCTATAATAATAATAATAATAAAAATAATAATAAAAATAATAATAATAATAATATTTTATTGAGACATGGTACAATGATACATGGTAGACAAGAAAAAGTTAGTAATGAGATGACATAAAAGCCCTAATATGCTGTGCATTGGGGTTGACTGGATTTGGGGTGAGGAAGACATATGTTGTGTCATCGCAAATAAATATTTGAGAGGTGATGCATCGAGGTCTTTTTTAAATGGGGAAAAGGGGGAGTGGCCCCAGGACATTTCCCTTTGAGGGCCCCGACTGTAATTTGTTGTGTGGAAGAGTTCTCTCCTTTTTGGTACAGACTCTTCTTTTGTGGCCCCACTTTAGGTAGTTGAGGGGCCCAATACCATGGGCCTTTTTTGGAAAAAACGGGCGACTGTATAAAATGCTTTGGTAGGTTTTGAAGATTCCCAGGGAATTTCCTTTCCCTCAAGTGGGGTTTATATTAACCAACATGTGTTTTAACGTTTGTGCTCTTGTTAGTCCGAATCCAAATTAAGGGGGTTGAGTACATTGTGTGAGACGGGTGGGAATAGATCTGTCTATGAATTAATTTTCAAGTTTTTAAAAAGCAGTGGAAAATTTTAGATTGGTCTAAAATTTATTAAAAGTCATTTGGTCACCCCCTTTTGGGGTTGGGGGACCCTTGCTATTTTGAGAATAGAGGGGAATGGAAGTTTCAATGGATTTATTAATAAGCTGCTATAATTGGTGACAGACGTGTGAAGTTTTTGTACATAAGGGGGGTTGTTTATGTCCCCTGCTTTTTTTTTGGGGGGGGTTTTTATGGCAGACTTCAATTGAGTTGGTAGGAGCAGGAAAGGATTGGGAGGTGGGGTGGGAGTCGGGACTTTGAGCGGGGATTTCGCAGATTCTTTCCTATGGTGGAGAAGAAAAAATTAAGTCTGTTTGCTGTCTCAGTTTGGGGGAGGGGTTTCTGTTTTTGATAATTTGATGGTATTGTTCGGGGTATCTTTTTTTTTCCCCAGAATTGTAGATAGGGTTTTCCAAGTCTTTCAAACACCTTTTTTGGTCTGAGTCTGTTCTCAATACAATTTTTTTGGGCCTTCATGGTAAAGGATTGTGAGAGGTTTTGGGTTTTCCTTTATTGACCCCCTTTTGTATTGTTTTTCATTTGGGGCCTCTTGTTTTTTTGGGTTTAAGGAGCTGGGTGGCCAGGAGTTAAGTCCTTAGCTGGATCTGTTTAGTTTTTTTGGGGAAAAGTCTGTTATAGGTTGTGTGTTTTTTTTGAAAGTTCTTGATGCATTTTTGATCTGAATATGTTTTAATTCATTAAAAACAATGTTCCAAAGGGTATAAAAAATTTTTAAAAGCTGACTCATTATGTAGTCTGAAGGTAAATTTTGCAATTTCGGGACAAAATGCCAGGTTAGTTATGGGAAAAGGTAGGAGTGGGCGGGGGTTTTCTTTTTTGATTTTGAGAGGATATAGTGTTAGTCCAGATTTGGGCTAGAAAAGGGACTATTCCGGGGATTTTGGGAAGAAGAAAACAAAAAGAAAAAAACAAAAAAAGAATAATAACAATAAGAAGAATAAAAAAAGAAGAAGAATAACAAGAAAATAATAATAAAATATAAGAATAAAATAAGAAGAATAACAATAAGAATAATAAAATAAGAAGAAGAAAACAATAAGAAGAATAATAAAAAAAAAGGGGAATAACAAAAAGAAAATAATAAAAAAAGAAGAAGAATAACAAAAAGAATAATAATAAAATAAGAAGAATAATAACAATAAGAATAATAATAACAATAAGAATAATAATAAAATAAAATAATAATAAGAATAATAACAATAAGAAGAATAATAACAATAAGAAGAATAACAATAAGAAGAAGAATAACAAGAAAAAAATAATAACAATATGAAGAATGACAATAAGAAGAATAAGAAAAGAAAATAACAATAAAAGAAAAAACAATAAGAAGAATAATAACAATAAGAAGAAGAATAACAAAAAAAAGAAGAATAACAAAAGAAGAAGAATAAAAAAAGAAGAATAATAACAATAAGAAGAAAAAAACAATAAAAAATAATAATAACAATAAGAATAATAAAACAATAAGAATAATAATAACAATAAGAATAATAACAAAAAGAAGAAGAATAACAATAAGAAGAATAAAATAAAAAAAGAATAACAATAAGAAGAAGAAAACAAAAAAAGAAGAATAACAATAAGAAGAAAAAAAAAATAAGAAGAAAAAAAACAAGAAGAATAAAATAAAAGAAAATAACAATAAAAGAAAAAAACAATAAGATTTAAAAAAATAACAATAAGAAAATAATAAAATAAGAAAAATAATAAAAAAGAAGAATAATAACAATAAAAAAATAATAACAAAAAGATGAAGAATATAAATTACTAAATGAAAAGGAGAAACTTTCGTTTTTCCCTTTTGGGGCCCCCCTGCCCGGGGGGAAACGGCTGACGTTTGAAAGGAAAGGGGAAAAAGAATAATAACAAAAAAGAATAATAACAATAAGAAGAATAATAACAAAAAAAAGAATAAAATAAAAAAAGAATAACAATAAGAAGACAAATAAAATAAAAAAAGAATAAAAAAAGAAGAAGAATAAAATAATAAAAAATAACAATAAGAAGAATAACAAAAAAAAGAATAACAATAAGAAAAATCAAAAGAAGAATAACAATAAAAGAATAACAAAAAAAAATAACAAAAAGCAAAACAACAATGAAGAATAACAATAAGAAGAAGAATAACAATAAGAAGAACAACAATAATAAAAAGGGAATAAAATAAGAAGAATAAAAAAAAGAAAAAACAATAAGAAGAATAATAACAATGAAGAATAAAAAAGAAGAAAATAACAACAAGAAAATAAAACAATACAGTGGGCCCCCCTTTTGGCACCCCGGGAAAACGAACAATTATGTAAGTGAATATGGAAAGGGGTTTTTTGTATTTTTGGGGGGCTGAAATGGACTAACCCACTTGACATTATTCCCTTTTGGGTAAATTGTTTGAATGGCTTTAAACCTTCTGAAGAAATTTTGCCGAAACTCGGGGGTCCACTGTAATAATAATAATAATAATAAGTTCCCTTTAACCATGATGTAGAAAGGTCAGTTCACCCGAAGTGATAAGATAAGGGGGGACATTTAGAGCACGGCCCTCGTTTTCACTGTTACACAAACATATCTGTCTGTCTGTCTTTAAGCTCTCTGTCTGTCAAGCTCTCTGTCTATCTGTAGCTGTCAATCTCTCTGTCTATCTGTCTCTCTGCGTTCGTCTATCTGTAATTTGTTTTCCTTGGACTTTGTCCCAATGAAAGGGATCATCAGAGATTTGTCCTTTGCACCCCTCTTTTCTACTTTCTATAAAAAGGGCCTCTGTTTTCCCCATTTATCGGGCATCACTTTATGTTGAGACTTTGTTATAGTTTGCAGGCACCAACTGTCACCAGAGCAGCCTGCCAGAAACTGTCAACTGTGTTTCCCCTTGGGGCACCCCTTATGGGTTTAAATTTTCTGGTGCAAAAAGCACCAAATTCTTTACCAGATGTTTTGTTGTTTTTTGATATCCATTGTACCTGTGTGGCCCCCATATCCCTGCTGATCGGTCAGTTTTTTTCGGCCTTCTTTTTAAACCCCGGGCTGTCCAAACCCACATTCCCTCCATGAAAGCAACGGTATAGCCAGCGAACCTCATTAAAACCATTGCCATTTTTTCTAAGAGGGGGAGTTGAACTCCCCTTTTGACTACATTCAGCCCAATTTTTTGAAACCAAACATGGTGACAAGCAATTCTGCCCCTTCCGCAACTCTTTCTAAACTTGATCCCATCCATAAAGGGATTACGTTTATGTCTAGTCTAGATGTTTTTTCGCCCTCACCTGTCGGGGCCTATAAGCAGAGGCGTGTTCCATCCGGGGCAACTGACGTGAAGCCCATTGCCTCCATTATTTTGTCTGCCTCTCCCTTCATGACTTTTTTACATACGGGATAGAACAAACATTAGAGAGGTCCATTATTTGTTCGGCCCCTTTTCTTTTCCTTTTCTGATTTTTACCGCTCTTGACTTCTCTTCAGTTACCCCCTTCATGCATCTAGCATCTAACTTTTTTTCTTCCTCCTTGGGAGGTTTCCGTTCATGTCTGTTCTTCCCCCTTTCCTTGCTAAAGCTCAAAACCTACAGTTTTTCTCGCTTTAATTTTACTTAACCACTTCCCGGGCTCATTCTCATGCTGTTTTTTTATGCTAATGGTTCCACATCCTTGACAGTTAGGGTTTTGGGATTTTCCCGACATTGGTACATTTTTTAGACTCAGCTAAATTTTCCCTCTGAACTGAGAATTCACAAAAAATCATCCGTTTGCATCTATCCTTAATGTTGGGAGTCCGACTCTTAGTGCTTTGCTATCAAAAAAAATTTTAAATTACCTTACCCCAGCCTTCATAAAATTTGGTTACCCATTTTTATCAAAAAAAAAGAAATCGTTTTTTGCTGGGTCCCTGGTCATATTGGTGTTCAGGGGAAAGAGGGATGACGGGGGGGGATATTGAGAACTTTTTAAAAAAAGGGGAAATAATGCCAATGGTACATTTTCAAACGCTTGTGCTCTCTCATTTGGAGTATTGCCCAGTGTTGAGGGCCCCCTTTCAAAGGGAAAATATGGTTGAACAAATACAGAGATCGTTTAGCTCACAAAGAGCCAGTAAAACATTTAAATTACGGGGATATATACCGGGAAAGATTCGAGGGTCTGGCCCCAAATTTTAACTGTAACAACATCTGGAGCGAGAATATAAGTGAAAAAACCCCAGTAAAAAGTGGGGGTGGGGGGCCCCCAAACGGAACACTGTATCAACTTTTTGGGCCCCAGATTATTCAACATCTTACCAGAAGATATCAAAGACACTGCGGGAACAAGTGTGGGTTTTGAGAAAACAGAAAGTATTTTCATCAGGTGCCAGAACAACCAAAGCTGTGATGAATATGGGGGGCAGCAGGCCCCCAAAAAGCAACAGCCGGTGACCAGCTAGCCCCAACGAGCCAGGCCCATGGCCGGCTCTGGAGTAATAAGACCAAAACCCATCAAAGGTATATCAAAAAGGAAAACTGCTGTGGGGTAGCAGAAATGACCTAGTTTCTTACGGTATTCCATTCTCTGACATTTTGCTGAATTCAGCCACCTTTTCAACCATTGGGATCAACATTGGTCGAGTTGATTAACAACAAAAAATTTTATCAAGCCAAGTTTTGGGTAAAGGGGATCTCCTATTATGTTGTGGTTTGGGGGAAATACGCTTTTTTAGTTCCACTTGTGCAAACCGCAGGTTCCAATTTCTTTGCCTGTTTTATTGGGCTTTCCTACCTCTGCCATCACTGCTCAAACACTTACTTTATCTTCCCTCCCAGCTGATAGCCCTCCTTGACACAGACTCACCCTTTTACTTTTTGACAGCAACAGATTTATTACACAACCTTTTATTATACTCTTCCTTTACACTCCTCACTGCCCTTATACATTTTACCCTGTTATAATCTCCACCCTACAATCCAGATAAACCCTTAAACCACTAGCACACCCTCCCCCGCAGCACTGTTGACTTTGGGGTTTTAGTGCTTAGTTCTGATTATAACAATAATAATGAAAAACCAACAAACCCTATTTAGAAATATTAAAAAAAAAAGGAAAAAAGTTATACACCCTCTGCCCCACAGGCCGGGCACCTTTTGGGAGAAGCCCCGGGGCCGGACCCAACCTAAAAGGGGCCCTCGTCACTTAGCCGTACTCATTTACTGACACTGACTTATGACAGGCTCTCTGACCAGTATAACATTAATGTATCTTAGAGCTGTTTTCCCTCTATTCTGTTTAAAATATACAGGGGACCCCCTGCGTAGTCATCGGAGTTCGAAATATTCGGAGCGTAATTTTTTTTAAAAAACTTTGGGTTCGGATTTAATTCAGTGTTTAAACGCCCGACGTAGGGGGCCAAGGGCCCGACATTTTATTCAGAGTCATTTCCCTTTTTTACCAGCAAGTGATCCCCCGTTTCATATCATACTTTTCATCATTATTCCATTGTTTTTATGCTTGCAAAGCAAAAAGCCACCATGGGGCCCAAAAAAAGCCCTATGCCACCCTGTGGTAAAGAAGATCAGAAACAAGAACGGAGATCCGCAAAAAGAAAATGGAGATCCTGAGGTGGCCTGGTGTATGAAAACCCATACAACCATCGCTTCCATCGTGAAAAGGGGGAAAGAAAACAAGGAAGCTGTTGTTGGAAATAAGTATGGTCACAAAAAGAGATCAAAATACAAGATGTGGAGACTTTGTTGGGTGTGGATCACCGGGAAAAAATTAGCAGGAGATAGGTTTCCCAGGCGATAATATCTGAAAAGGAGGCAAATGATTTTCCCAAAAAAATGCCCAACGAGTGCTGATGTGAGCGGGGTTTAAAACCAGCAAAGGCTGGTTTGAAGATTTAAAAGCGTAGTGGCATAAAGGTACGGATCAGGCTGCCGTTCTAAAATTTCAGCTGAAAAAATGTGGGGAATTTCAAAACAGAGGCAAGGGTTGGCCCCCAAAAGGGTTTAACCCTACTCCTATTCCTCATTTACAAAATCCACCAATGCATCAAACCTTTTAAACCCTTTTTTTTGCAGATGACAAAAATGTCTTCTCCCCAAAACCAGTTATACTGGCCAACACTGTTAATGCCGAATTTCAGAAAATATCAACATGGGACGTAACAACTTACTCTCTACTGACAAGACCTACTTCATACAGTTTGGAAGCAAAGTCCTTTCCACTTAACATAACACTTAATGGACACCCATCAAAGATCACAGGGGGAAAATTCCTAGGAATCCACCAAAGTAGCCAAACCAAACACAATACAAAAAATTTTCCCAAGAAAATCTCGAAGACAGTAGGATAAAAAAGATCCATTATGTACCCAATCAGCCTCCTTGCACATATCATTCACTTATCTACCCGTACTCACCTAGGGAATCGGGCAGGGGGATCAACAAGTTAAATCACCTTAGACCACCATAACACAAAAAAAGGCCCCAGTCAGAATAAACAAATTCCCACTCTAGACAGATATCCACCAAATTCAAAAGTCTCAAACTACCACCGTAAAGAACATTCAATTTCTCTTGTGCCTACTACAAAATAAAACTTACACCTAATATAAACCCCCTGCTCAAAACCCCCTTTCCCCAACTTTAAAGGGCCCATGACCACAAACACACACAGATCACTTTTTTATATACCCCGGTTTTATATCAACCTTTAAAAAATTCTATGCACATAAAGGGGCCCCCAAAAATGGGAAATTTATTACCAGTAAATATTAAGATAATCTTGTCTGATAATCAATTTAAGACTCAACTCAAAAAACCCCCTCTCACCCAAACCTAAATGATCAGCTATAAACTACTTTGAAAAAACCATTGTTATTTCCATACGATAATCTCAATTTTTTAAAAATATGTTACTATTATTTACCCCCCCTCAAATTTTAAGTTAATGTCAAAAATGCCTTTTTTTTTAAAATAATTCAATTTCCCTATTATCATTCAAGAATCTTAACACCTGTAAAATCTAAGATCTAATATCATATAAAAAATTTAAACAGTAAAATTTCATCATATTGTAATTTTTAAAAAAATTTTAACAGAATAAACTCAATAAATTTTTAATATTTAATAAAAGTTTTTTAAAGGGCTAGAATAAGTGCCCCCAATGCCAATGTCAGTGGGTCTCCTTACTCAAACCCCTTTAATTCCATACCCCTGTAACCCCAATGAAATAAAATTTGGAAAAAAAAACCTGTTTTGGGGAAAATGCCAAACAGGACCCACATAAAAGGGGGAAAAAGGGACTGCCAGGACACAAGCCTAGAAAGACAGGCTCTCTTTTGTTGGTAGAATGCTAGTGGGGTTTCAAAAGGGAAACCTTTTTTCGGTATCACCTGAAAATCCAAAAATGTTCAAAAAATACAGTGTTGCCAAGGCTAATTTGTGTGTGATGTGAAAGGCAAATAGTAATGAAGTGTTTGGCCCGGGGAAGAAATACCCCGGGAAAAAAAATTTGGGAACCAAGGCCCCCTGGTAATGGACAATGCCCCTTCTCACCCTTTTGAGATTTAAGAGCAAATTGTGGAGTTTATTTCATCAAAGTGAAGTTTTTCCCCCCTTAACCCCTTAGTCCACCCAGGAAAAAGGGTCATTGCAAACTTCAAAAAAAAAAGCAATGTTTAAAAGATACAAAAACCCTGGGACATTGAATTACCCAAAAAGATCACTTCAATATCCCCATTGATAAACCAAAAGGAAGGCTTGGGGGGAAATGACCTCCAGGACTTTGAACTCGGGAAAACTGTAGCCAGAATGTGTCCTAGAGAGAGTTTTTGAAGGTTTTGGGGCTGCCCCTCGGACCCTGAGCCCGTTTTGGGGAAAAAATTTAGCACTGGAGAAGTCCAGGGGGGGAGGGGTTTGTGAGGGTGTGGAAAGGGTGGGGGCCAAAGAAGTGCTAACCCTGCAGATTCAAGAGCTTCATCTCAAACAACAGACAAAAAACTCGAAATTGCTTCAGAGGAGGAGGAAGAGAGATAAGACGTTTCCCTTTTTCAAAAATTAAAAATTTTGCCAAGTGGGCTGATGTGGATTTATGGATCATTTTTTACCCCGACAAAGCTGTTCAGGCTGGGCAAAATGTACAATGACAATGGGTGTCCCATTTGGCAGGTTTTAACCCTTTGGGGTCGCAGGCCTTTGGAAAAGGGTTTCCCGGGGTCAAAATTTTTTGGAAAAAAAAAATTTTTCTTTTGAAATGAAAGAACGTTTTTACTCCCACCCAAAAATTTTAAAAATTTTATCAAAATAACAAATTATTTTCGCAATTTCATCTACCCAAAATAGTTCAGAAAAAGGCAATTTTCCAATTTTACCAAAATTTTAACGTGCCAATTTCAAAATAGGGTCCAGAGTAAACAAGGCAGACATTCCGGCACAAAATAACATGTTTTTGTTCAAACCACGCTCCCGGCCCCTGTTCCATTACTTTTGCTTTCCATTTTGAAGTTTTATTCTACACAAAATAGAAGATTTACTGTTATGTATACAATTGCATCATTGTAAAAATGGTATAAATAATAACAGAACACTTGTGCATGAAATAAGACTCGCCAGTTGATGTGTATTGGAGGATGGGGGATTTTTTACTTTAACACGAAAAAATCGAACTTTTTTGCTATTTTGAGCTCAATTTAAAGGTTTGTTTCCTTATCAATCAAAATCATTTAGTTCTAAAATTATTCTTTTTCATCAAATGAGACCAAGAAAACGAGAATACATCAAAAAATTTAAATAAGAAAATCATAAATTGCTGTTTAATCAAAAAAAACGGCGGTTTTTTTTTTTTTTCCTATTATGCACTGTGTGGAGGTTTTTTTATACTCCCCAACTGACCAAAAAGCCCCATTTTTTTCTCGTATGCCTACCGACTTTTTCTGTTTAAAATTGAGGCCGCAGAAGGGGGCGCCCAGCAGCCCCAAACCCCCTGCTCGAAAACGACAAACGGCACCACCCCGAAAGGGGAAAAACACCAGATACAGAGCCTCGGGACAATTTTTTTTGGAGACAGGGTCCGGGACTCTCAAGCTGGTCCTAGTGGCATTAAAAAACAAAGAAGGGGAAATAACCCCGGCAAAGGGCACTATATCCCCCATCCCCTGCTTTTAACATTTTGTCATGATCCCATGTTTCCCGCTGCTTTACCCCTTTATTCACTAAGCCTCACCCCCTCCCAAACACTCCCTCCTGCCTTTTTCCTCCAAAGATGTTTTACCTCCTGGCCAGCTCAGGGTCCATGAATTTAAAAAAAAAAAAAAAAATTTTTTTTTTATGAAATGATAGTTTTTTTTTTCAAAAATCAAAAAAATTTTTTTGATCAATACTTACTGAGATATAGAGGATTAAGTTTACCAAAAATTTAATCAGGCAACTCGCAAAGCCTTTACCCGGGAAAGTTTTTTTTTTATTTTTTACATTTTTTTTTTTTTTAAAATTTTATTTTGTCAAATAATTTTTTGTCCCGTGAGACCAATATAAAAATATTTTGAAAATACACTCCTTGTATACACACAAAACTGCTGGCTGGTGGTTTGACCAGCTGGCTGGCGGCTAGCTGACCAGCTGGCTGGCTGGCTGGTGGATGGCCAGCCAACGGCTCGCTGGCTGACCAGCGCAGGCTGGCTGGCTGGTGGGGTTGTGACCAGTTTTGGCTAGCTGACCAGTTGGCTGGCTGGTAGCTGACCAGCTTGCTGGAGGCTAGCTGACTGACTAGCACCAGCTGGGTGGCTGGCAGCTGACCAGCTGGCTGGCTGGCTGGCTGAACAGCTGGCTGGATGGATGGCCAAAGCCGACTGGCTGGCTTGCTGGCTGACCAGTTAGCAGGCTGGCTGGCTGGCTTGCTGACCATTGGCTGGCTGGCTGGCTAGCTGACCAGTTGGCTGGCTGGCTAGCGACCAGCTGGCTGGCTGGCTAGCTGACCAGTTTGCTGGCGGGCTGCTGACTGACTAGCTGACCAGCTAGCTGGCTGGCTGGCTGGCTGGCTGGCTGGCTAGCTGACCAGCTTGGCTGGCTGGCTGAACAGCTGGTGGGGATGGCCAGCCGACTGGCTGGCTTGCTGGCTGACCAGTTAGCAGGCTGGCTGGCTGGTTGCTGACCAGTTGGGCTAGCCCATCCCTCTTCAACCCCCCCACTACCCATGCTTGCACTAGCCCACCTTTCTGCCAATAGTTGCTTATATCTCACCCTAACTTCCTCCTCGCTGAGTTTATAAACTTTTAACTCTCTCTTACTTGCTGTTTCCATTTTCCTTTTGTCCCATCTACCTCTTACTCTAACTGTAGCTACAACTAAATAATGATCTGATATATCTGTCACCCCTTGTTATGCAGGTTTCTGCATGACATTTAAATATACATAATATTGGAGAAGTGTGCCATAAATTTCAGGTAATTAGGAAAAACAGTAATAATAATGTATAACCTTTAGATAAATGTAAAATAATTTAGAAATATGCTGTGCTTTTGGTGAATACTGTAAAGTAAGTTTAAGCGGTGAAATAAATAAATCCAATAGGAGGAGATGTGTTCTGGAGGATGGGAGCGGTGGCTGGGCCGACCGCATAGTGAACTGTTTTGTTTTTGAAGGACCACCCGGTCGCCTTCTCCGTCCTGCACTGTTTTGAGGGGTTTGGCTAATTGGATATGTGAAGGGTGTGTTTGGACTGTATATAGTTTAATATAAAAATAAAATTTATTTTCTTACCTAGGAATTTTGTGTGGAACCTTCTGATACCCTAACCCAGTGAAACACTAAACCACACTGGTAATATCAGCTTTGTTTATGGGGATAGACCTGGAAGGCCTAGTTTTTCAGGTGTTTTGTGTAACTTTTACCCTTTGCCCCCTTTGACAAGGCATTTGGCCTCAGGAAAACCCCAATTCTGCGTAACATGGGGCGGTGTCCGTGTGGACCCCGCTAGCAGAGTGAGACCTATGGTCTAGGGGTGGGGGTGTTATGCAGGTTTCTGCATGACATTTAAATATAAGTAATATTGGAGAAGTGTGCCATAAATTTCAGGTAATTAGGAAAAAAAGTAATAATAATGTATAACCTTTAGATAAATGTAAATGATAATTTTTAGAAATATGCTGTGCTTGTGAATACTGTAAAGTTTAAATTTGGGGGAAATAAAGAAATCCAGCTAGGTTTATTTTCCAAATGTGGTGGGGAGGAGGTTGGCGCCGCTTGGTTCCACATGGCGGCAGCATGGTAGCAGGTGAGACGGAGCCTGGGTTCAGCTAAGTTTGTGATGTTGTATTCCTTTGTGTAGCTAACTCAAGCCATAGGCACTTTTATGGTGTACCAGTACACACCCCGGGCTCGGACATGGTCGGGGCCCCGGGAAAGGGACAGTGTGAACTGAAGAAATAAAGGGGATGTGTTCTTGAGGATGGGGGGCGGTGCGACCGCATAGTGAACTGTTTTGTTTTTTAAATGACCACCCGGTCGCCTTCTCCGTCCTGACTGTTTTGAGGGGGGTTTGGCTAATTGATATGTGAAGAGGTGTGTTTGGGCTGTATATAGTTTTAAAATAAGAATAAATTTATATTTTCTACCTAGGAATTTTTGTGTGGAACCTTCTGATACCCTAACCCAGTGAAGCACTAAACCACACTGGTAATATCAGCTTTGTTTATGGGGATAGACCTGGAAGGCCTAGTTTTACAGGTGTTTTGTGTAACTTTACCCTTTGCCCTTAGACAAGGCATTAGGCCTCAGGAAAACCCCCAAATTCTGTGTAACACCCCTCTATAAACATGCACATCCTGAAGCCTACCCATTAACCTTTTATCCACCAATACATAATCTAACAAACTAATTTCATTACGTGCTATATCATACCTTGTATACTTATTTATCCTCTTTTTCATAAAATATGTACGTATTACTTATTATTAAACCTCTTTCTCACATAATTCAATTAAAGGCCCTATTTTCATTTATCCCTGGCACCCCAAATTTACCTACTACAGTGGTACTCGGTTAACGATGTCCCAAACTCACACCATGTAAGTTTTTTTTTAAATGCTTTGTAAGTGTATTTTTGGGGTCTAAAAGGACTAGTCTATTTTACATTATTCCTAATGGGGATAAATTGTTGGGAATGGCACTTGAACAGCATTCTGGAATGAAAAATATCGTTAACCGAGGTACCCCTGTACTCCCCCCACAACATTTTTACCCAGTTTAGCATTGAGATTCCCAACCACAGTACAGTCAACCCCCGGGTTTTCGCCCGGAATCCGTCCAGAGGGCCCGTCGATCACCGGTTTGGTCAATATCCAATTCTAATTCCCATAAGAAATAATGGAAATAAAATTAATCCGTTCCAGACATCCAAAAGTATTAAAATAAAATATTTTTTAGAACTTTTTGACATTAAATTACACACAATTTTATGACAAAGAAATAATAGTACAATAACACGTCACTTACATTTATTGAAGAGTTGTTGATGTGGCAAGACGGAGGAGGGGAGAGGCTGGAGTAGTATGCTAGTGTTTGGGAAGGGGAAAACCCTTCCATTAACACTGCAGGTGGCAAGTTCTTTTTTGGGGTTTACTGCCTTTTCTTTGAATGCTACACTCCCTGCATGAATGCTACACTCCTGCATGAATGCTACACCCCTGCATGAATGCTACACTCCCCGCATGAATGCTAGACTCCCTACATCCCTGCTTCACTCCCTGCATGAATGCTACACTCCTGCATGAATGCTACACTCACTGTATAATGCTACCTCCCTGCATGAATGCTTCACTCCTGCATGAATGCTACACTTTTCCCCGCATGAATGCTTCACTCCCTCTACACTCTTTACCACAGGCTTGGCACTAGGGGCTTTCTTGGGGCCCATGGTGGCTTATTTAGCAGTTGCAAGCACTAAAAACAGTGGAATAATGACAATATACTGGTATGAATGCGTGGGTGGTGGTCGCTCGCTTGTAAACAATAGCACACTGAGTGCCTGGGCGCCCAGCTGGGCCACGACCACGCGTACGCGTCTGGGACGAATCGCCGACTCCGAGTGGCTTGTCTTACCGAGCCAAAATTCTCATTAAAACCTGTCTAACACCCCATTTGGACGATCTCCGACGCCATCTATAACCGGGGTTGACTGTACTCTCTCACTTGGTTCAAAACTCCCCATGCCTCACTCAACATTTCACAAAATCCTCTCCCTACTTTTCTTTTTTTTTTTAGGTGCATACACACTTACTATAACCCACTTTTCATCCAACTCTTATTTTACTCCACATAATCCTTGAATTTATACATTTATCTCCCTCTTTTCCTGCCATAACTTATCCTTCAACATTATTGCTACTCCTTCCATAGCTCTAACTCTGTTTGAACTCCTGACCTAATCCATTTATTTGTCCCCACTGAATCTCTCCTACCCCCTTCAACTTTGTTTCACTTAGAGCCAGGACATTCAGCTTCTTTTCATTCATAACACCCACAATATTAATCATAACTGCATAAAACAAACTGTAGTACATACTGTACTGTAATAATTTCGTAGCCACCTGTTGTTGCTATTGTAGTGAGCTCGAGTGTTGTGAGTACCCACTTAAAACGCCATGTGATGCTAATCATTGCGGCATAAGCAGTCCTTCTCCCCAGTAAATTGGGATCGCAGTAAAAAGTGAAGATGCCATCGTTGTTATACAAAAGCTGTGAAAGCCATCAAGCCCGAAACAATAAATTTCTGCTGGAGAAAACTGTGTCCAGATGTTGTGCATGACTTCACAGGGGTTTACAACAGAGCCAATCAAGGAAATCATGAGAGATTATGGATATGGCAAAAAGGTGGGGAAGGGGATGGGAGTGAAGAGTTTCAAGATATGGATCTTGGAGACATTATTATTATAATCAAAACTAAGCACTAAACCCACCAGGGTCATACAGCACTGCCTCAGGCACTAATAGACAACACACCAGAGGAATTTAACAGAGGACAACTGATGGGAACAAGTGCTTCTGAACCAGTGCCAGAAAACAAATTGACATTAGACAATCTGACAGAAGGATTCTGATTATTCAAGGCTACTTTTGACTTCTTTTACAACATGGACCCTTTTATGATACAGGTACTTAAACTAAAGAAAACTGTGGAAGAAGGATTGGTACTGTATAAAAACATTTTTAGAGACATGAAAAAGCAAAAAAGTCAAACAGAAATTATGATGCATTTCCATAGTTACATCAGTGTGCCTGCCTCTTCTGCCTCTGCCACCCATGAGACAGCAATAGCAACTCCTCCTTTCCTACTCAACACAAAGATGATGAGGATGAAGACCTTTAACCCTTTGGGGTCCAAGGGGTCTCTCTGAAACTCGTTCTCAGGGTCCACGAATTTAAAAAAAAAAAAAATATTTTTTTTGTGGAATGATAGAGAATCTTTTCCGATCATAACCCCACAAAAATTATGAAATTGATCGAAAACTAACGGAATTATGCTTTCGCAAAATTAGCGGTAGCCATGACACTTACGCATCGGCGATTTCGCCCACTTTGACCCCTATTTTCGGCACATTCCAATGTTTCAGTCTACTAAAATTATAGCTTTTCGCTAGAACTCTATTTCTTCTATCGATTGAGTACAAGAAACCGCCTATTTCCCTTTCAACTATCCAAAATAGTGGTCAAAAAATGGCAATTTGCCAATTTCACACAAATTTCAAACGATGCCAATTTCAAAATAGGGTCCATAATAAAAAAGGCAGACATTCCTGGCACTAAAATAACATCTTCTCTGTTCATTAGTCACGTCTCCAGGCCCCTTTACATTACTTTTGCTTTCCATTTGAATTTTTATTCTCACAAAAAATAGAAGATTTACTGTTATGTATACAACTGCATCATTGAAAAAATGGTATAAATAATATCAGAGCACTTGTGCATGAATATTAGACTCCAGTTGATGTGTATTGGACGGATGGTGTGATTTGTTTACTCTTGAACATCATCAAAAATCGAACATTTTCGCTACTTTGAGCTCAATTTCAAGGTACTTTTTATTGTCAAACCAATCAAAATCATCTCTATTTCTGTAATTTTCTTCCATTCTATCAAGAGACCAAGAAAACGAGAATACAACAATAAATACCATACGAAAATAGACTAAAGTCGCTGTTTAAACCAAAAACACGGCCAGTTTTTTTTCCTCATTATCACTGTGTGGTGCAGGAATTTTTATACTGCACACTGACCGCCCGACCCATTCTATCACATCTAGGCCTAACAGCCTGTTTCGCTTGATTTGAGGGCGCTAGAATTTAGGCGTACTAGTACGTCAATAACCCCAGTGCGTAAGACGTACTAGTCGACCAAAACCCCGAAAGGGTTAATGATGACTGTTTTGCAGGTTTCTGCATGACATTTTTAAAAATACGAAATATAGCTATTGGAGAAGTGTGCCATAAATTTCATGTAATTAGAAAAATAGTAATAATAATGTATAACCTTTAGATAAATGTAAATGATAATTTTAGAAATATGCTGTGCTTTTGGTGAATACTGTAAAGTAAGTTTAAGCTGTGAAATAAGGAAATCCAGCTAGGGATTTATTTTCCCAAAAGTTTGTGGTGAGGTAGTGGCGTCGCTTGGGGAACACATGTTGGCGGATGGTTGCGCTGGGGGACGGGAAACCCGGTTTCAGCTAAGTTTGTGATGTTGTATTCCCTTTTTGTGTAGCTAACTCAAGCTGTTGTGTGGGTCTTGAGAGTAATAGGAGGTCAAAGATACTCCTTGTTGGATGGTTACGGTATATTACAGGTGAAGGAGAGTCCAGCCACACCGTCTGTCTCGCTCGTAGGTGTAACGCTAGTGAGGGTGTGGGCCCCACGTGAGCCTATGCACATGCGAGGGCCCCTGACGTCAGCGGGTATCGTGACGTCACACGAAAAGGACCAGCTGTATAAGTGGGGTGAATGCTGGATGCTGGTACACTACACAAGTGTACATATGATACTGATACGACACAAAGATACTCCTTGTTGGGTGGTTACGGTCATTTACAGTAAGTGAAGGAGAGTCCAGCCACACCGTCTGTCTCGCTCGTAGGTGTAACGCTAGTGAGGTGTGCGCCCGTGAGCCTATGCACATGCGCAGAGCCTCTGACGTCAGCGGGTATCGTGGGCGTCACCGAAAGGGACCAGCTGTAAAGTGGGATGAATGTTGGGTGCTGGTACACTATACAAGTGTACATATGATACTGATACGACAAAGCCATAGGCACTTTATGGTGTACCAGTACACACCCTGGGCTCGGACATGGTCGGGGCTTGGAAGGAAGAGTGTGAACTGAAGAAATAGGGAGATGTGTTCTGGATGAGGGTAGCGGTGGCTGGGCCGAACCCATAGGGACGCTGTTGTGTTTTTAAGTGACAACCGGGCCCTCTCCCCTTTCCTGTACGGTTATTGAGGGGTTTTGGCTTATTGATATGTGAAGAGGTGTGTTTGGAATGTATATATTTTAATATAAGTAAATAAATGTATTTTTGTATAAGTAGGAATTTTTTTGTGGAACCTTCTGATACCCTAACCCATTGGAGCACTAAACAATGGTTTAATATAAACTATGTTTATGGGGATAGACCTTGGAGACCTAGTTTTACAGGTGTTTTGTGTAACTTTTACCCTTTGCCCTTAGACAAGGTAGTAGGCCTCAGGTAAACTCCAATTTCTCGTAACATGATCCACTTCCATAACGAATAGTAAATAATCATGCTGTACAGTTAATAAACTTATCTGTTGTGTATGTGAAAGAGTTATGTGAAAATCAAATACAGTGGTACCTCGAGTTACATATTTTTCGTTCGAGAATGCTGTTCAAGTGCCATTACCAAACGAATTTATCCCATAAGGAATAATGTAAAATAGACAGTCCTTTTACACCCCAAAAATATACTTACAAAAGCATTTAAAAAATAAACTTACATAAAGGGCGATTTTGGGGACCATCGTAACTCGAGGTACCACTGTAATTGTATGAGATGTTTTGTGTAATCATCACTGTCAAGTATTCACTGTATAAAACATAGTGTTCAAGACTTGTATGAAGTGGATCCCCATCCCTTTAGATAAGGTGGTGATATTTAATATAAAATTAATAATGTGTTAGTTTTCTTACTGTTTTATAACTTTTTCAAAGAATTACATTACTGTATAGTATGCCTCTTTTTCTCTCACTCATAATTGGAGAAACTTCCTATCAGCCCATCATCACAGGTACATTTTTTTTTTTAAATGTAACAATGTTTCCAATACTGTATTATGAATATGACTATAATACTGTATGCCATAAAATGTTTATAAAGATTCATTCGTTAGTGTATAGTCTAGCTAGTGTGAAGCAATCGTATCAATTACACTAGGCTACTATAAAGCAATTTATATTGCAGCTTCTTCGTTATTAAGATATGAATCATTATACAGTAAATCCTCACTTAACATCATCAATAAGCTCTTGAAACTGACTTTAAGCAAAATGATGTATAACTAAACCAATTTTCCCAAAGGCTAACTGATATAAGCATCAGGTGCACAGTGCACCTTTACCATTCACTGCAACAGTGGAAAATCAAGGAATAAATGTTAAAGCCAAAACTGCAGGAAGCACCTACCACAATGCAGTTCAAAAACGAATGTGCAAACTCCGCTCAGACAGTGGCCTCGGCCAGGAATCGATTTTTTCTCATCAAACCCCCCGTTGTTCAAGGTCAACTGTATTACAGTAAGGGCTCCTATAAAGCTCTATATCTTTATTTACGTTGTGTAATTTTTTCACATTTAATTTTCTTTTCACAAAGTTCAATAAGATTTAAATATGATTTGCCCATTTACAATTCCTTTTTTTTTTTTTCGTGTGTATATTCATTCCTGGCTTGTTTGAATTTTGACAATTGTCTTGTTTGAATTTTTATTATGGTTTCAAGTTTTCTTTCCTTTTTGGGCTTTCCCGCAACAGCTGGTAAACTGGTCTAAATTTATTGCTCAGTCTTTGACTATTTTAATGCATTGCTTGCTTTAATTTCCATGTGTGTTACAGAATTCATCATATACTTTGTTGACATTTGTCCCCTGTTATATTTCATCTCATTTAAAATTCTCAGAAACTTTTTTAAGTCTCGATACTTTCTTTTTTTGTAGTCTAGCTTTCATGTTTGTGTTGTTCTTTTTTTTCCCAAGCCATATTTTGCAACATATGTTATTGCCAAAAACTGATCACATTGGTGAGACTTTGACATAGAACTTTACTTATTATTGCAACTCAGGTGCTATAGTTTTAGATTCTTATTAGCTGTAAATTGACTACCTTAGCTCATTCTTTTCATTTTTGTAAACATATTCAACGTACTAACTCACGTGCCAAGAAATCCTTTTGCATTGTCCTTCTTATTACTTTGGTTGTTTTAATTTTTTTAAT
>WNWK01028400.1:0-25424 GCA_009830355.1 Cherax destructor | reverse complement strand
ATTATTTTAGCAAGGTTGATAAAGTCATAGTCTGGCAGGGAGCATCTGGGGGTACTGCAGCTCTACAGTTTCTAAGGTCATTCGCTGCCCAGCCTTCGTTGTGGTAGGGTGCGCTGTACTGGAGCTCTGGTGGCGAAACAGAGCAACTTTATTTTCTACAAGATGGCGGAGAGCTACAGGAGGAGAGTCAATACTGTTTGTATAGAGCTGCTCCAAGGGGCTGTATACCCTACCAATGCTGATAGTAATAGTTTATTGTGACAAGATACAAAGATTTACAATGGGTTATGAGATTACAAGAGGTGTACATGCCAAAAGCCCCTAATATGCAGAGCATTGTGGGAAGACTTAAAAATTAACTTAAAACTAAATGGTAAGAATTATAGTAAACAGTTTACAATATAAGTATAGTTTAGTATTTAAGCTATGAAATTTGAACATAATTTGAAGATGACATTTTTGAAACATAATAGTTTTATAATTTGGATCATTTACAGTTTTATATGTCTAGATAATAAAATTATTAAATCAGATTAAACAAATTAAATACATAATTTGTTGCAATAACAGTTTGTGGTCATTAGATGAGTTACAAGGAGCACAAGGGTACATGAGAATGGATTTCTTTATATTAGGTTGTATTAATTATAACAGGTTTATACATTATGAGGTATAAGTTTCAACATTTGTACTAGATTGGTTTGATAAATTATTTTTCTTTGAGCAATTATGTAAGGGGTATCGAGGCTAGGGGAGTAACACAGTGAATAATGTTATTGAGGCAGTGTAAAGCTATTTAGTAACTTTGTAGGTAATGTAAAGTAGTGGGTATTTAGTTTTGGGCAAGTAGGTTTTTTTTTTTTTTTTTTTTTTTTTTTTTAAGCAGAGTTTTGAATTGATGTACAGATCGGGTTTCTTTGGTAATCATAGGTAATAAATTCCAATTTTTTTGGCCTTTAATGTGCATTGAGTTTTTGCATAGTGTGAGGTGTGTCCTGTTAAGGTTGGTTAGGAGAATTTTGAGTTGTGGGTTAATATTTGAGTTTAGTGTTTTATGTAAGATAAGATTTCTTCGGATTTTTAACCCCGGAGGATTAGCCACCCAGGATAACCCAAGAAAGTCAGTGCGTCATCGAGGACTGTCTGTCTTATTTCCATTGGGGTCCTTAATCTTGTCCCCCAGGCTGCGACCCACACCAGTCGACTAACACCCAGGTAGCTATTTGCGGCTAGGTGAACATGACAACAGGTGTAAGGAAACACGTCGAAATTTTTCCACCCGCCGGGAATCGAACCCGGGCCCTCCGTGTGTGAAACGAGAGCTGTAGCCACCAGACCACCGGGCCAACTAAAAAGTATGGATGTCTTGTATGGTGAGTAAGTTCAGACTTTTGAATATTGGTGAAGTATGTTGTCTAGAATGGGAATTTATCATCATTCGGACTGCAGCCTTTTGTTGTGTTATTAATGGTTTGAGGTGATTTATTGTTGTTGAGCCCCATGCACAGATTCCATAGGTGAGATAGGGGTAAATGAGTCAGTGATAAAGGGTGCCCCGTGACCTGATCACTAAAGCTCTCGCTTCACACGGCGATGGTCTACGTTCGATTCCCAGCTCAGGTAGAAACATTGGGCGTGTTTCTTTACACCGGTTGTCTATGTTCACCCATCAGTAAAATGGGTACCTGGGAGTTAGTCGACTGGTGTGGGTCGCATCCTGGGACAAGGACCTAATTTGCCCGAAATGCTCTGCATAACAAGGGGCTTTCTATATAGTAGTATGTCATTGATGTCAGCTAAGCCTGTATACCTTGTACATGTACTTGTAGTAAATAAAGATATTATTATTATTATTAAAGGAAAGCTCGTTGTGGAACATAGTACCTTATCTTGGATAGTATTCCTACGGTCTTGGAGACTTTCTTGGAAATTTCTTGTATATGTGTCTGAAATTTGAGGCCACTGTCAAGGTGGATTCCTAAGAATTTTCCCTCTGTGAGTTTTGTGACGTGATCCGTTTGTCATTATGTTAAGTGGAACATTTGTAGCTCTGTTCCCAAACTGAATGAAATAGGTTTTGTCAACATTGAGAGTAAGCTTGTTAATCATCCAGGTAGATATTTTCTGTAATTCAGCATTTACAGTGTTGGCTAGTATGACTGGGCATGGGTGAGAGAAGACGTATGTAGTGTCATCTGCAAATAGTATGGGTTTAAGTAGCAAAATGCATTTGGTAGGTCGTTTATGTAAATGAGAAAGAGAAGTGGGCCAAGAACACTTCCCTGTGGGACACCAACTAATTGTTTGTGTGGAAGAGTTTGCTCCATTTGTGGGCACATATTGGCTTCTGTGGCTAAGGTATGACTTTAGGTAATTAAGGGAGTGCCCTCTTATACCATAGTGTGATAATTTTAAGTGTAACACATCATGGTCAACTGTATCAAAAGCTTTACGTAAATCAATGAGATTTCCCAGTGGGATTTCTTTATTTTCAAAAGCAGTGTATATTATTTGTAGCATGTGTATGATTGCATCATTTGTTTTTATTAGGCCATGAAACCAAACTGACAGGGGTTGAGTATGTTGTGGGAGATGAGGTAGGAATAGATTTGCCTATGAATTAACTTTCAAAGATTTTGGAGAGAAGGGGTAAGTTAGATATTGGCCTATAGTTATTTAGGTCTGTTTGATCTCCTCCTTTATGTATGGGGGTAACCCTCGCTATTTTGAGTATTGATGGGAAGGTGGAGGATTCAATGGATTTGTTAAGGAGTGTTGCAATAATTGGTGATAGTACTTGAGAAGCTTTTTTTGTATATAAAAGGTGGTAAGTTATTTAGATCTCCTGCCTTGTTTTTTAATGTGTTAATAACAAGTGAGACTTCTGTTGGGTTGGTCGGGGCTAAGAATAGTGTATTCGGGTAGCTTCCAGTGAGGTAGGCGTTAGGTGGAGTGTTTGAACTTGGGATTTTGCTTGCCAACTTTTTTCCTAAGAAAAGATTTAGTCTGTCTGCTGTTTCAGTTGGTGGGAGCAGGGGTTCAACTAGGTTTGTCAGTTTGATTATGTTTCTGGATATTTTTTTTAGTTCCTAGAATTTCAGATAGGGTTTTCCAGGTCTTTTTCATATCACCTCGTAAGTTATTTAATATGTTCTCATAATACAATTTTTTTGACCTTATCAGGCTGGTTAGGTTTGATGAGTAACGTTTTATTTGTTCTCTTGGTATTTGACCCATTCTGTACTGTTTTTCATATAGGTGCTTTATATTAATGGATTTGAGAATGCTGGGTGTTAGCCAGGGATTGTTTAGTCTCTTTGCTGTGATCTGTTTAGTTTTTTTAGGGCAATGCATGTTAGAGGTATTGGGCCTTTTTTAAAAAATTATTAATACACAAGTCAGTATCTGTATAGGTGTCTAACTCGGTTTGGCAGTCTGTTTGACATAGCTGTTATGAAGTTATTAATAGCTGCCTCATTATGTAGTCTGAAGGTAACTTTAGTAGTCTCTTGGGGTAATTTACCTAGTTGGTTATGAGAAAGGTAGGGTAGTGGTCTGTCGTATTATCTGTGAGTATGCCTGATTTTAGAGGGGATATGGTGTTAGTCCAGATGTGGTCTAATAGGAGGCACTAGTCTCAGATTCTTGTTCTACTGTTGGTAGAAGAAAGCAGTTGCTCATAGTGTTTGTGAATTCAGTTACTTGTGGGTCCTGATCTTGTAGGAGATTGATATTGAAGTCTCCTGTTAGTATTAAGTGGTCTTTCTTCATGTGTGCATCAGTAATCATACTTCCTAATTTTTCACTAAATTGGCTAATATTTGATTGTGGCACTCTGTAGGTGTTTATCACTGTGAGGGGGTTTTGTAGGTATTTGGATTTAAACTTAGCTATTAAATATTCTCCATGTTCATCTCTTGTACAAGTATTGTTGATACATTCAAGCTGGTCTGAATGTGCCACTCCCTTGTTGGTCTGGCCTATAGTTGTGTATTGCTGTGTAACCAGGAATGGCATAGTTATCTGTAATATTAGTATTTGGTTTTAGCCAGGTCTCAGTGAGAGCAATGATGGACATACTGGCCTGCAGAGAATTTAATAATGCTGAGGTCATCGCAATGCTTGCTTAACGATCTGATATTGTAGTTAGACAGTTATGTTATTAACATACCGGCGTACATTCTCCATTAGTAGTGCCTTTGCTTGTTCTGCTGTGTAATACTTAGTTGTTAGGTTTATGTAAGTCATTTAATAAGAGGTTAATGTCAGGATCAATGTTTGGAATCATAAGAATGAGTGATTCTATAATTAGGCTTGAGAATATAACAATACAAAAGAGTTCTTGGCACGTGAATTTGTACCTTAGTTATTTTTAAAAATGCAAGTAAATGAACTATGGTAGTTATTCTAAAGCTAGAAATAAAGGAGCTAGGGAATATAATAGTAAACAATGAAAGTAAAACAATTTAGCACCTGAGTTAGCACATTAATTATTTTAATAAAAATTAATACAAGAACTGTGGCAGTTAGTTAATTTTAAAATAAAGAAACTAGGCAATAAACAATGAGTAAAACACTAACACCTGAATTAGCACCATAATTATTTTTTTAAAGCTTAGAGTAAAGGAGTTACTGGATGCAAGGCAGTATACTAGGTATTGATTTGTTAAGAACTATTTCAAGAGAATATATATATGGGGACTAAGTTAAATGGACACAGTAAGTATGATATAAAATGAATTTAGAAGTAAGATTTGAGTTATAGAATTAATTTAGAAGTAAGATTTGATTTATAGCACAAAGTTTAAGAAAGTAATAGCACTAAAAGAAAAGTACATAGTATATGAGGTAGTTGGTACTAGCTAGTAGAAGTTAGTACCAAGAATTGCACAATAATGTAGTAGGAACATACACTAATACACCACACACATATAATGTGTTGAGGACACTTGGCTAATCAGTAATGGTAATGTCAGCTTGTCTAAGGAAGTGGAGAGATCACGTTCGTTTGAAATAGGAAATTGCTGACCTGTTGATGCTTTTCGAACTAGTATTTTCCCATCACGAGTGAAGCACTGATGGATTTTGTTCTCCAGTTTAAGTTTTCTCAACCTAAACAAAAGGTTTTGACATTTCCTAGTTAGGCACTCGTTGATGTACACTCCATTTTTCATTCTAATTGCTGCTTGAATTAGGTCCTTTTTTGTATCATATGAATGAAGTCTGATCATAATACTATGTTTACCTTGTTTTTTAGTAATCGTGTTTCTTTGATTTCATTACTTTGCACATTAACTCGTAGGTGGTCTTGTAATATGTTGATAGCAGTTTCCTTGCACTGGTTTTGAGCTGTCTCTGGGAATGTGATTGCTGTTTATTATAACTGCATCAGTTATTCTTCTACCCGATTCTACGAGACACATATGGTATCTCTGCTGTGGACATATACAGAGTATCGTTGAATGGAGCAGCAAGGATATTTGTAAAGTTAAACAATAGCAGCGCTTATGAGAAGCTAGTGGACACCGATGTTTCGACCCACTATTTGTGGATAAAAGTTAGAAATGTCCCCTATGAGGCGGATGTGAAGGAGGTATTTCAGCAGTATGGAGTCATCTAGGCCATAACGGTGGGTCGGTGGGCCCAGGGTATCTACGCCAGTATGCTGGAAGGCTCATTCTCCATTAAAATGTCACTAAGGAGACAGATTCCCTTGTATGTGATGCTGGAGATGTTTCATACCCAAGTGTACGTTACATATGCTGGGCAACTGAGGACGTGTAGACTGTGTGGAGGTACAGGTCACATTGCGGCATCTTGTGACAGAAGAAGAGACTTGCAACATTATGAACATGCTTTTGATGCTGGGAATGCAGCAGGAGGTGAGGAAGAGAGTTGTGCAGAGCAGATGGAGGCAGCTGTGGAAGTCTCGGGAAAGTGGAGTGAGGCGTCGGAGGCTGTAGAGGAGGTGGTGACAACCTTGCCGACAGGTGGAGCAGGGTTCGGATGGAGCCAGTGGATGGGCCATCTGGGGTGAGTGATGATTCCCAGGACCTCTTTGGTTGATCTGTGTAGAATCTTGGATAGCCCTGGAACCGAGGATTTGTGTGTGAGGTGAATAATGTTGTTCCGGAGGATGTGGTGAATCAATGTGCAGAGTCAGGGGGAGGGCCCTCCTATGGTGTCTAAGACTGTGGAGGTGTATAGGGGAATGATGATGGGAATATGGAGGTATTGGATGAGTCCCGTAAAAGGCCCAGTGGAATAAGTGAGGATGATGTATTGACCCCTGGTCAGAGGTCATGGAAAAAGGCCTGGGTGGAGGTGGCTAAGGGTGGGAAGGGAAGGCAAAAGGGGAAGAGCCTGGTGGCGATGGTAAAGGAGAGGATTGAGGGGAAAGATCAAAAGGGAAATTCCACCCTGGGTATGTTGAAACAGCCGAAGCAGAGAGGGAAACCCCTGATGAGGCTTTAAAGTGTTTAGACATGAACGTAAATGGCCTCCACACGGAGGTAGAGAGAAAGTGGGTAGAAGTGACTTTGAGACTTTTGAAAGTGGATGTGTGCTTCCTTCAGGAGCACAATTTTAGGTGTGGTAGAGAGTTGAGGTTGAATGGTTATGAGATGTACGCTGGTAGTTCCGAGAATGTCAAGGGTGAGGTTGTGATTGGTATATGTTCGTTCAGCCCTTTTCGGTTGAAAGTTGAAAGCGAGGAGGGAGGATAGTCCGGGTGGAGGGTATGTGGGGAGATGTACAGGTTTGTTTTATTGGTGTACATGCCGGTGGTAAGCAGTCGTCAGGTAAAGGAGGAATTTGTCAGGAAGGAGCTAGTTTATGCGCTTCATGGGCTGCCCTTGGTCACGATCGTTGCAAGGGATTAGAATTGTCATACGGAGGAAAGATGTAGAATCTAGGGGAGCTGGTTGTGTTCTGGGGGTGTTGCGGGAGGTGTTGGGGGCGATTGGGGTGGTAGACGTCATAAGGGGTGAGGGGTGGAATGTCGAGCATACGTTCTTTCGTAGGGGTTATGCTGCGAGGCTTGATAGGATCTGTTTCTGGGGATGTTAGGGTGGGCAATGTGAGTTGTGTAGACGTGGGGTTTTCAGATCATCGTGGTGTTTTAGTTGATCTTCAGTGTGAGGGAGTGGTGGTGGTGTACCAAAGTTATTGGAAGTTAAATATCCATTTGTTACAAAGGGTTGGGCATCAAGGATCTTTTGCTGTGTGGTGGGAAGGGCTGTGGGGTGAGGGAAAGGGGATTGGAGATATAGTAGCATGGTGGTCTGTGAGGGCGAAGGTGGCAATAAGCTAATATTATCAGAGGGAGGGAAGAGAGGATGCGAGGCTGAGGTTTGGTTTAGAGAGATACTTGGAGGCTCAGTTGAGGGAATGTCAAGGGGGAGGGGTAGGGCGATCGCAGGAGGAAGTAAGGGGGTTACGGGAACGGTTAAAAGATATTCAAAATGAAAGGTTTCAGGCGATCAGGGTGTGTAGTGGGCTAGATGTTTTGTGAGGTGACAAACCGTCTGCTATGGTGTTGCAAAGATTATATTGCCAGGCATACCACCTAAAGGGTACGAGGCGACACAGAACATCCAGACCATGGCAAAATCAGGGTAGCCACAGCCACTCTGGAGAGAGAGGTTTTTTAGTGCCAGGAAGGAAAAAAAGCTGGCAGGAAATGACAGAAATTGTACACCAACTGCAATCATTTCTGGAGTGGAATCACAGTCAGTGGCCTCCACTCCATTACAACAGATATTAGAGCCAGGAAAAAAAGACCTGCCCATACCACCAATCCAACTACATTCATCTTTGCTAATATACAGGGTCTAAAGCCAGCAACAAACAACAAGGTACCTTACATTCGTGGACTGCTTACAGAGTCAAATGCTATGTTTGCGGCTTTCACAGAGACCCACATAAGAGATCACTTGGACAATGAAATATGGATCCCGGGCTACAACCTATACAGGTGTGACAGAGTGAAAAGGCAAAAAGGGGGGGTTGGCCTGTATATCACAGAGTCACTTATATGTTCAGAACTACTAAATGCCTCAAATGATGTAGTTGAAGTATTAGCAATAAAGGTCGAGAATCAAAACCTGGTCATCGTGGTTGTCTACAAGCCCCCGGATGCAACGTCCCAACAATTCCAGGAACAGCTTCTGAAAATTGACCACTGTCTGGAAAATCTTCCAGCTCCTGCCCCCAACATCTTGCTACTGGGGGATTTCAACCTCAGGCACCTAAAATGGAGGAACATTGCAAACAATGTGGTAGCAGAGATAACACCAGGAGGCAGCTCAGATGAAAATTCACACATGCATGAACTTTTAAATCTCTGCACCAAGTTCACCTTAAACCAGCAAATAGTAGAGCCCACAAGATTTAGAGAATACGCTGGACCTCATCTTCACCAACAATGATCTGATACGAAATGTCATCATATCAAAAACAATATACTCAGATCACAACATAATAGAGGTCCAGACATGCATGCGGGGAGCCCCAGATCAACAAAATGTGATCAGCCGTGAGGGAGCTTTCTCCAAATTCAACTTCAATAACAAAAACATAAGGTGGGACCAAGTAAACCAAGTCCTAAATGATATAAACTGGGAAGATTGCCTAAGCATCACGGATCCCAACCTATGTCTAGAACAAATTAACTCTGTGGTACTTGAGGTTTGCTCAAGGCAAATTCCCTTAAGGAAAAGGAGGAGAAGATGCAAACTAGAAAAGAGGCGCTCCCTATACAGGCGAAGGCACAGAATAACGGAGCGGCTACAGGAGGCCATTATATCTAAAATACGTAGGGAGACACTAGTCAGAGAAATAGCAAACATCGAATTAAAACTAAAGGAATCTTATAGGAATCAAGAGACACGGGAAGAACTAAGAGCCATAAATGAAATTGAAAGAAACCCAAAGTATTTCTTTTCTTATGCCAAAACAAAGTCGAGAACAACATCCAGTATTGGGCCCCTACTAAAACGAGATGGGTCTTACACAGATGACAGCAAGGAATTGAGTGAGTTACTAAAGTCCCAGTATGACTCAGTTTTTAGTGAGCCGCTAACCAGACTAAAAGTTGAAGACCTAAATGATTTTTTTTTATGAGTGCCACAGAACCTGGTAGACGCAAGCCTATCTGACATTACCCTGTCGCCACATGACTTTGAAAAGGCGATAAATGACATGCCCATGCACTCCGCTCCAGGCCCCGACTCATGGAACTCAGTGTTCATCAAGAACTGCAAGAAGCCCCTATCACGTGCTTTTAACATCCTATGGAGAGGGAGCATGGACACTGGGGTCGTCCCGCAGTTACTAAAAACAACAGACATAGCCCCACTTCACAAAGGCGGCAGTAAAGCAATGGCAAAGAACTACAGACCAATAGCACTAACGTCCCATATCATAAAAATCTTTGAAAGGGTTCTAAGAAGCAAGATCGCCACTCATCTAGATAACCATCAATTACACAACCCTGGGCAGCATGGGTTTAGAGCAGGTCGCTCCTGTCTGTCCCAACTACTGGACCACTATGACAAGGTCCTGGATGCTCTAGAGGACAAACAGAATGCAGATGTTATATACACAGACTTTGCAAAAGCCTTTGACAAGTGTGACCATGGTGTAATAGCACACAAAATGCGTGATAAAAGAATAACAGGAAAAGTTGGTAATGGATCTATAATTTCCTAACAAGTAGAACACAGAGTAGTAGTCAACAGAGTAAAGTCTGAGGCAGCTAATGTGAAAAGCTCTGTTCCACAAGGCACAGTACTCGCTCCCATCCTGTTCCTCATCCTCATATCGGACATAGACAGGGATATAAGCCACAGTGCCGTGTCTTCCTTTGCAGATGACACCCGAATCTGTATGACAGTGTCCACCGTTGAAGACACTGCAAGACTCCAAGCAGACATAAACCAAATCTTTAAATGGGCTGCAGAAAACAATATGAAGTTCAATGATGAGAAATTTCAATTACTCAGATACGGAAAACGTGAGGAAATTAAAATCTCATCGGAGTACAAAACTAATTCCAACCACACAATACAGCGAAAAACTAATGTCAAAGACCTGGGAGTGATCATGTCAGAGGATCTCACCTTCAAGGACCATAACACCTTAGCAATCGCATCTGCTAGAAAAATGACAGGATGGATAATGAAAACCTTCAAAACCAGGAATGCAAAGCCCATGTTGACACTTTACAAATCGCTTGTTCTATCTAGGCTGGAATATTGCTGCACACTAACTGCACCTTTCAAGGCAGGTGAAATTGCTGACCTTGAAAATGTGCAGAGAACCTTCACGGCACACATAACTGCGATAAACCACCTCAATTACTGGGAACGCTTGAAGTTTCTAAACCTGTACTCCCTAGAACGCAGGCGGGAGAGATACATTGTTATATACACGTGGAAAATTCTCGAGGGATTAGTACCAAACTTACACACGAAAATCACTCCCTACGAAAGCAAAAGACTCGGCAGGCAATGTAACATCCCCCCAATGAAAAGCAGGGGTGCCACTAGCACGTTGAGGGACAACACAATAAGTGTCAGGGGCCCAAGATTGTTCAACTTCCTCCCAGCATACATAAGGGGGATTACCAACAAACCCCTGGCTGTCTTCAAGCAGGCACTGGACAGGCACCTAAAGTCGGTACCTGACCAGCCAGGCTGTGGTTCGTACGTTGGACTGCGTGCGGCCAGCAGTAACAGCCTGGTTGATCAGGCTCTGGTCCAACATGAGGCCTGGTAAACTCCAGGTAATTGAGTTTGGATTTGAGGGGTCTCAGGGAGGGGGTGCGAAGGGCGGTCATGTATCTGGGGTTAGATTTCTTACACGTTTCATGGGGTTTGCGTGAGGAATTGGGTAGGGTTCGGATTCGGGCTTTGGCTGCAAGGTTCTATAGAACTCGTGGCAGGAATCGGGAGTTGTATGGGCGTAGGTGGGACTCAGGTTTTTCTGAGGGTTACAGGGCTATGATGGGTTTGTTATTAGGTCAGGGGCGTAGGATGTAAAAGGGTTGGGCAAATTTGGGTCTTGGGATTGGGGTAGAGGAATGGGGGTCGGAGAGTACTCGCCTAATTGTGGTTGCAGGGGTCGAGACTCAGCTCCTGGCCCCGCCTCTTCGCTGTCCGCTACTGGGTCTCTGCTCTCCCTGCTCCATGAGCTTTATCATACCTCGTCTTAAAATTGTGTATGGTTCCTGCCTCCACTATATCTTTCTCTAGACTATTCCACTTCCTGACTATGTGGTTGAAGAAATGCTTCCTAACATCCCTTTGACTCATCTGAGTCTTCAGCTTCCAGTTGTGTCCCCTTGTTTCTGTGTTCCCTCTTTGGAACATCCTGTCACTGTCTACCTTGTCGATTCCCCGCAGTATTTTGTATGCCGTTATCATGTCTCCTCTGACTCTTCTTTCCTCCAGTGTTGTTAGTCCTATTTCCCTCAACCTTTCTAAATAGGACAGACCCCTGAGTTGTGGAACTAACCTTGTCGCAAACCTTTGCACTTTCTCTAAGTTTCTTTACGTGCTTGACCAGGTGTGGGTTCCAGACTGGTGCTGCATATTCTAGTATGGGCCTGACGTACACGGTGTACAGTGTCTTGAACGATTCCTTGTTAAGGTAACGGAACGCTAATCTTAGGTTTGCCAGTCGCCCATATGCTGCCGCACTTATCTGGTTGATGTGTGCATCCGGAGACGTGCTTGGCGTTATACTCACCCCAAGGTCTTTCTCCTTTGCCGAGGTTTGTAGCCTTTGTCCGCCTAGCCCTGTGAGTGTGCGACTAAGAGTGTGAGTGGGGGGGTAGGTAGGGTAGGGAAAAGGGGTGTATGGTGGTGGTCTTGTGTTTGAGTGATGACTAATGACCAGGGGGTGGGGGGTGCATCAGGGAAAGACTTTGGGGGTTTTCTTCTGCTTCTGGATGGGGGTGTGATGGATAATTGTTTTCCAATGTTATATTTGTTATACGTATGGTGGATACACACATACAATTGAAGGTAACAGGATTGTGAAATGTATAATGGTATATGTGGTAGACCCCTCTAGCTTCCTGTAATGTTCAGGCCTGTAAGATCTGTTAATTTTAGGTTACTTGTAAGGTGTTACCCTTGTTATATGTTATGATTATATCAGTGCATGTTAGTATCCCTCAATGTATAGAGGTTATAATTGGGTGATGGTTAGGATGCGTATGTATGTTAAATCTGTTTGGGTTGAGGTTTACTGTGCAAGCAGAGTGCATACATCGGTGGCAGTCATGTTCGTGTCACACACATTATGATTGGGGTATAGGCAGATCTTGTATTTAAAAATGTAAAACTTAATACTTGGAATTTTAGTATATTTGTTACCCATTGTATATTGATGGTAATTTGTTGCATGTTATTGATATATGGCTGAACGTTTGTTGAGAGGCAAGGACAATGCTTTGCATTGTTAGCAATACTGTATACAGTTTGATTTGTATCGCTATGTTATTGGAGGACAAGGTTGTATATATTTACTTATTGGCTGAGCCTAGTCTTTGGGGATGTGTGTAGGGGTGGTGTGGGTTTATAGGTTGTTGGTAGGGGGAGCTGTATTAATTGTATAGATGTGTTACATGTCATGTACGCTTGTACTTACGAAAGCAAAAGACTCGGCAGACGATGTAACTTCCCCCAATGAAAAGCAGGGGTGCCACTAGCACATTGAGGGACAACACAATTAGTGTCAGGGGCCCAAGATTGTTCAACTGCCTCCCAGCATACATCAGGGGGGATTACCAACAAACCCCTGGCTGTCTTCAAGCAGGCACTGGACAGGCACCTAAAGTCGGTACCTGACCAGCCAGGCTGTGGTTCGTATGTTGGACTGTGTGCGACCAGCAGTAACAGCCTGGTTGATCAGGCTGGTCCAACAGGAGGCCTGGTCACAGACCAGGCCACAGGGGCGTTGACCCCTGGAACACTCTCCAGGTAGACTCCAGGTAGGACTTGGTTTACTTGGTCCCACCTTATGTTTTTGTTATTGAAGTTGAATTTGGAGAAGGCTCCCTCGCGGCTGATCATATTTTGTCGATCTGGGGCTCCCTGCATACAAGTCTGGACCTCTATTATGTTGTGATCTGAGTATATTGTTTTTTATATGATGACATTTCGTATCAGATCATCGTTGTTGGTGAAGATGAGGTCCAGCGTATTTTCTAATCTTGTAGGCTCTACTATTTGCTGGTTTAAGGTGAATTTGGTGCAGAGATTTAAAAGTTCATGTGTGTGCGAGTTTTCATTTGAGCTGCTACTTTGTGTTCTCTGCTACCACATTGTTTGCAATATTCCTCCATTTTAGGTACCTTAAGTTTAAATCACCCAGGAGCAAGATGTTGGGGGCAGGAGCTGGAAGATTTTCCAGACAGTGGTCAATTTTCAGAAGCTGTTCCTGGAATTGTTGGGACGTTGCATCCGGAGGCTTGTATACAACTACGATGACCAGGTTTTGATTCTTGACCTTTATTGCTAACACTTAAACTACATCATTTGAGGCATTTAGTAGTACTGAACATATAAGTGACTGTGATATACAGACCAACCCCCCCTTTTTGCCTGTTCACTCTGTCACATCTGTATAGGTTGTAGCCCGGGATCCATATTTCATTGTCCAAGTGATCTCTTATGTGGGTCTCCGTGAAAGCCGCAAACATAGCATTTGACTCTGTAAGCAGTCCACGGATGTAAAGTATATCTTGTTTGTGGCTGACTTTAGACCTTGTATATTTGCAAAGATGAATGTCGTTGGATTGGTGATATGGGGGGGGGGTCTTTTTTTCCTGGCACTAATATCTGTTGTGTTGGAGTGGAGGCCATTGACTGTGATTACACTCCAGAAATGATTGCAGTTGGTGTACGATTTCTGTCATTTCCTGCCAGCTTTTTTTTCCTTCCTGGCACTAAAAAACCTCTCCGGAGTGGCTGTGGCTAGCCAGGTTTTGCCATGGTATGGATGTTCTGTGCCGTCTTGTACCCTTTGGGTGGTATGCCAGGCAATGTAAGTTATAGCACTGTCTTTCCTGAACTGATGAGTGGCACATTTCAGGGTGGAAAAGCTTACAGGACGGGAGGTTGCATTTTCCTGTTTTCATATGGGCACAGCATTTTCTGGGGTGATCATAATTGCATGTCCCATCTGATTTCCCAGATATTCCATGCCTGCAGTTACCAAGTGCATAATATTCACACAGGCCTGGTTTCTGTTTGCCCTGTTTGTTTTTTTTTGTGACTGTGTTCCCCATTGTATTCCCTGTTGGTGGGTGTGTTCCTGTCTCGTTTCTATCTTTGGCACTAGTGCTAACAATGGAGCCTTCATCAGTTTCTGGTAATTTATCTTCAGTATTTCCTGGGTCATCCCCGTTTACTATCTACTGTGGTATTGCTAGTTTGTAACATTGGTTTTTGTGTGTCCTTGTCTACACCTGTTTCCCCACTGGAGCTCCTGTCCCCCTTCAGGTCACCATCATTATTTCTCCATTCTTAGTTACTGTCTATCAGGGCACCATCTGGTCCAGACTTTTTAATTTCCCAACTGTTATATAGTATAGGGTTTGCTGCTATCTGCAGCTTCGGGTATCCACGGTAGGTCTTGAGACTTATCCCCCCATCAGTCAGTACATGACCAACTTTATAATGTAGACAATTAAGAAATGGTATTTAAAGGTGTAGTAAATAGTGTATAAATTTTGGGTGGAGGGCAGGAGGGGTAGATGTTGGATGGGTAAAGGAGACTGATTGCTACAAGGCTTCAGCAAAAAGTGGTTTTGACTAGATATACTGCTTGAATGAAAGCAAGTGAATATTTATGAAGGGCAAACATGGAAGGGTAAGGATATAACAGTTCAGTCATTTAAGTTGTGATATGACTGCACTTCTGGCAACACAAGTATTCAAATAATTGAGTGTGAATTTTTTGTACATTTCTGGGTAACCCTTCCTTGGGAGATGGCAAGTGTTTAAAAATAAAAGTGAAGTCAGAATGCAGAAAACTGGTCATGACAGGAGAGCACTGAACACCTGCCCAACACAGGATGGTTAGTTACAATAGCAGATAATTAAATATAAACATTTATATGAAATATCAATATAATTGTGATAGCTATGAGATTCAAGTCAACAGTTTTTGTGCAAGCTAGTGACTGATAAAGAACAAAAAAGTGTTTGAAAATGAGAGAGGGTAAACCATTTTCCCTCTTAAGATACACCATTAAACTATGGTTGCATATAAATATTTCTTTCTTTAATATAAAATTCTTTAATGAATTTACAGTTGCCACAAAGTGCTGCTATGGAATTGAGGAAGTGAGGCCAGAAGTGACTACCAATGCAGACAGCTAATCAAATACTGTATTTTACATTATACGGCAAGTACATGAAGTATTCTTGTGCCTTCTATGATTGTATGTCTAGTCAGAAATGTAAGTGTAGAGAAAATGTTATGTACCTGTCTTGCAGATTTGTACTTTCTCAAAACATTTGTTCAATACTTTTATGGTGGATAGCAATTAAACTGCTATTAGGCATCAAAAAGGTAGATTTTATTATTTTAAAATAACATTTTGACTTGCTGCTCATAGAATGATCCAAATTGTCCATCAATTTTGTGCCGTTTTTGAGGGGGCCCTATATGTGAGCACACCAAGCTGCTGAATCAGTTTCTCCCCCCTTAATCTGGCCTTGTGCGAGTGTTTGCCTACATCTTCATAATAGTGATGCTTGGCTATATGAAAGTACTATACGTACTTTATTAACTTAATTTTAAAAATCACGAGATACATTTATAAAAAAAAAATTTTTATTAACACATCGGCCGATTCCCACCAAGGCAGGGTGGCTCGAAAAAGAAAAACTTTCATCATCATTCATTCCATCACTGTCTTGCCAGAGAGGTGCTTTACACTACAGTTATAAAACTGCAACATTAACACCCCTCCTTCAGAGTGCAGACACTGTACTTCCCATCTCCAGGACTCAAGTCCGGCCTGCCGGTTTCCCTGAATCCCTTCATAAATGTTACTTTGCTCACACTCCAACAGCACGTCAAGTATTAAAAGCCATTTGTCTCCATCCACTCCTATCAAATACGCACACGCATGCTTGCTAGAAATCCAAGCCCCTCGCACACAAAAATTCTTTTACCCTCTCCCTCCAACCTTTCCAAAGCTGACCCCTACCCCGCCTTCCCTCCACTACAGATTTATACACTCGAGGTCATTCTGTTTCGTTCCATTCTCTACATGTCCGAACCACCTCAACAACCCCTCCTCAGCCCTCTGGATAATAGTTTTGGTAATCCCGCACCACCTCCTAATTTCCAAACTCCGCATTCTCTGCATTATATTCACACCACACATTGACCTCAGACATGACATTTCCACTGCCTCCAGCCTTCTCGTTGCGACATTCATCACCCATGCTTCACACCTATATAAGAGTGTTGATATAACTATACTCTCATACATTCCCCTCTTTACTTCCATGGACAAAGTTCTTTGTCTCCACAGACTCCGAAGTGCACCACTCACCCTTTTCCCCTCATCAATTCTATGATTCACCTCATCCTTCATAGACCCATCTGCTGACATGTCCACTCTCAAATATCTGAATATATTCACCTCCTCCATACTCTCTCCCTCCAATCTGATATCCAATCTTTCGTCACCTAATCATTTTGTTATCCTCATCACCTTACTCTTTCCTATATTCACTTTCAATTTTCTTCTTTTACATACCTTACCAAATTCATCCACCAACCTCTGCAACTTCTCTTCAGAATCTCCCAAAAGCACAGTGTCATCAGCAAAAAGCAACTGTGACAACTCCCACTTTGTATTTGATTCTTTGTCTTTTAACCCCACACCTCTTGCCAAGACCCTCGCATTCACTTCTCTTACAACCCCATCTATAAATATATTGAACAACCACGGTGACATCACACATCCTTGTCTAAGGCCTACTTTTAATGAGAAATAATCTCCCTCTCTCCTACACACTCTAACCTGAGCCTCACTATCCTCATAAAAGCTCTTCACTGCTTTCAGAGTAACCTACCTCCTATTCCATACACCTGCAACATCTGCCACATTGCCCCCCTATCCACCCTATCATACGCCTTTTCCAAATCCATAAATGCCACAAAAACCTCTTTACCCTTATCCAAATACTGTTCACCTATATGTTTTACTGCAAACACTTGGTCTACACACCCCTTACCTTTCCTAAAGCCACCTTGTTCATCTGCTATTCTGGTCTCCGTCTTACTCTTAATTCTTTCAATAATAACTCTACCATACATTTTACCTGGTATACTCAACAGACTTATTCCCCTATAATTTTTGCAATGTTTTGTCCCCTTTGCCTTTATACAAAGGAACAATACACACACACTGCCAGTCCCTAGGTACCTTACCCTCTTCCATACATGTATCAAATAATAGCACCAACCACTCCAAAACTATATCTCCGCCTGGTTTTAACATTTCTACCTTTATCCCATCAATCCCAGCTGCCTTACCCCCCTTTCATTCTACCCACTGCCTCACGAACTTCCCCCACACTCACAACTGGCTCTTCCACACTCCTACAAGATGTTATTCCTCCTTGCCCTATACACGAAATCACAGCTTCCCTGTCTTCATCAACATTTAACAATTCCTTAAAATATTCTCTCCATCTTTCTGATACCTCCATCTCTCCATTTAATAACTCTACTCTCCTATTTTTAACGGTCAAATCCATTTGTTCCCTAGGCTTCCTCAACTTAATAATCTCACTCCTAAACTTTCTTATTTTCAACAAAATTTGTTAATAACATCTCACCCACTCTCTCATTTGCTCTCGTTTTACATTGCTTGACCACTCTCTTAACCCCTCTATTTTTCTTCATATACTCTTCCCTCCTTGCATCACTTCTACTTTGTAAAAACCTCTCATATGCTAACTTTTTCTCCCTTACTACTCTCTTTACATCATTCCACCAATCGCTCTTCTTCCCTCCCACACCCACTTTCCTGTAACAACAAACTTCTGCTGAATACTCTAATACTACATTCTTTAACCTACTCCATACATCTTCGACCCCATTGCCTACACTCTCACTAGCCCATCTATCCTCCAATAGTTGTTTATATCTTACCCTAACTGCCTCCTCTTAGTTTATAAACCTTCACCTCTCTCTTACTTACTGCTTCCATTTTCCTTGTATCCCATCTACCTTTTACTCCCACTTTAGTTACAACCAAAAAGTGATCTGATATATCTGTGACCCCTCTGTAAACATGTACATCCTGAAGTCTACTCAAACAGTCTTTTATCTACCAATACATAGTCCAACAAACTACTGTCATTTCGCCCTACATCATATCTTGTATACTTATTTATCCTCTTTTTCTTAAAATATGTATTACCTATAACTAAACCCCTTTCTATACAAAGTTCAATCAAAGGGCTCCCATTTTCATTTACACCTGGCACCCCAAACTTACCTACCACACCCTCTCTACATGTTTCTCCTACTTTAGCATTTAGGTCCCCTACTATAATTACTCTCTCACTTGGTTCAAAGGTTCCTATACATTCGCTTAACATCTCCCAAAATCTCTCTCTCTCCTCTGCACTCCTCTCTTCTCCAGGTGCATACACGCTTATTATAACCCACTTTTCGCATCCGACCCTTATTTTAATCCATATAATCCTTGAATTTACACATTTATATTCCCTCTTCTCCTTCCATAACTGATCCTTCAACATTATTGCTACCCCTTCCTTAGCTCTAACTCTCTCAGATACTCCTGACTTAATCTCTCTTATTTCTCCCCACTGAAACTCGCCTACCCCCTTCAGCTTTGTTTCGCTTAGGGCCAGGACATCCAACTTCTTTTCATTCATAACGTCAGCAATCATCTCTTTCTTATCATCCGCACTACATCCACCCACATTCAAACATCCCAGTTTTATAAAGCTTTTCTTATTCGTTTTTTTAGTAAATGTGTACAGGAGAAGGGGTTACTAGCCCATTGTTCCCGGCATTTAGTCGCCTTATACGACACTCATGGCTTACGGATGGAGAATTCTTTTCCACTTCCCCATGGACAATAGAGGAAATAAAGAACAAGAGCTATTAAGAAAAAGAAGAAAAACATAGATGTGTGAATGTGTATATATGCATGTGCATGCCTGTGTAGTGTGACCTACATGTAAGTAGAAGTAGCTAGATATACCTGTTATCCAGCGTGTTTGAGACAGAAAAAGGACAGAAAAAAGACACCAGCAATCCTACCATCATGTAAAACAGTTTCAGGTTTCTGTTTGTCACCTGGCAGGACGGTAGTAAAATATTTAAAACAAAGCTAAGATATGTAATGTGCAAAGAATATGACTAATGTTGGAATTTGTCACTACATGTTATTCTCTACTGCCCACTGAGATTGTTATTTTTCTGAAATATTTACTGTCTGCAAACAATACAAAACTGTTGCTAATATGAGTATGAGAAATGTTTCAGAACAGTGCTTTTTTTACTTTATTAATGCTAGTTCTTTTTTTGTTCACTATTACTTTGAACGACAAAGTCCATCTGCTCCAGTAATATACAGTGCAAATTTTATGAACAAGCACAGATACAGCACAGTTTATTAACCCTTAAACGGTCCAAATGTATAGTAATAGTTTATTGTGACAAGATACAAAGATTTACAATGGGTTATGAGATTACAAGAGGTGTACATGCCAAAAGCCCCTAATATGCAGAGTATTGTGGGCAGACTTAAAAATTAACTTAAAACTAAATGGTAAGAATTATAGTAAACAGTTCACAATACAAGTATAGTTGAGTACAGTCATACCTCGATTAACGATATTAATCCGTCAGAGGGCATATCTTTAACTGAATCAATAGTTAACCGAATCAATTTTCCCATAAGAAATAATGGAAATAAAATTAATCTATCCAAGACTTCCAAAAGTAGTAAAATAAAATATTTTTTAGAACTTTTTGACATTAAATAATACACAGTTTAATGAACATTAAATAAATACACATGTAAATATAGTACAATAACATGTCACTTACATTTATTGAAGAGTTGTTGAAGTGTGGAGAAGGTGGAGTAGTATGCTAGTGTTTGGAAGGGGAATCCCCTTCCATTAACACTGCAGGTGGCAAGTTCTTTTCTGGGGTTACTTCCCTTTTTCTTTTAATGCCACTAGGACCAGCTTGAGTCACTAGACCTCTCTCTAACAATAAATCTGTCCAGGGAGCTCTCTGTCTGGTGATTCTTTAACACATCCCTGAAATGACACACCACTGTGTCATTGTACAGGTTGCCAGCACGGCCTGCAACAGCATGGTTAGGGTGATATTCATCCATAAAGCCTTGCACATCAGTCCATTTGGCACAGATCTCCCTAATCCTTCAAGAAGGCACCTTCTTCCATCTCTGTTCCACCTCCTCCTCCTCTGAACCATTGTCCTGACCTCTGCTCTCTTGTTCCAGTTGCTGTTGAAGCTCTTGCAGATCTTCAGTGGTTAGCTCTTCCTTGTGCTCCTCCACCAACTGTTCCACATCCTCACCACTCACCTCCAACCCTATAGACTTGCCCAGTTCCACAATTTCTTCCACAAGAGGCTCAGGGTTCTGAGGCTCATCCCCAAAACCTTCAAAATCCCTCTCTAGGACACAGTCTGGCCACAATTTTCTCCAGGCAGAGTTCAAAGTCCTGGTAGTCACTCCCTCCCAAGCCTTACCTATAAGGTTTACACAATGCAGGATATGGAAATGTTTTTTCCAAAAGTCTCTTAGGGTTATATTAATGTCTGTGGTCACATCAAAGCACTTTTGAAACATTGCTTTGGTGTAGAGTTTTTTAAAGTTTGAAATGACCTGCTGGTCCATGGGCTGGAGGAGAGGAGTGGTATTATAATGGGCAAGAACTTCACTTTGATGAATTTAAACTCCTCCACAATTTTCTCTACCAAGTTTGGAGGATGACAAGGAGCATTGTCCATTATCAGGAGACACTTAAGTGGCAAATTATTGTCCAATAGATATTTCTTCACACTGGGGCCAAACACTGTATTGAACCACTCTAAGAAAATGTCCTTTGTGACCCATGCCTTTTTGTTAGACTTCCACATCACACACAAGTTAGACTTGGTGATACCACATCTACCAAACACTCGGGGATTTTCAAAAAGATACACCAGTAAAGGCTTCACTTTGCAATCACCACTGGCATTAGCACAAAGCATCAAAGTTAGCCTGTCTTTCATAGGCTTATGTCCTCCTGAGTAATGAAGGTCCTGTTGGGCATTTTCTTCCAAAACAGGCCTGTTTCATCACAAACACTTGTTGGGGTAGGAATTGTTCAGCCTCTATGTACTCCTGGAATTCAGGCACATATTTTTCAGCTGCACTTTTGTCAGAACTGGCTGCCTCACCATGCCTCACAACACTATGTATTCCACTTCGATTCTTAAATTTTTGAAACCAGCCTCTGCTGGCTTTAAATTCGCTCACCAGCACTCGTTGCAGGCATTTTCTTAACGAGATCATCATGCAACTGCCTTGCTTTTTCACATATTATTGCCTCCAACGCTATCTGCTGCTAACTGTTTCTCGTTGATCCACACCAACAACAAACTTTCCACATCTTCCAGCACTTGTGATCTCTGTTTTGTGATCACAAATGAACCTTCGCAACAGCAGCTTCCTTGATTTTACGTTTATTTTCCTTGGCCACAATGGTAGCGATGGTAGAATAGGCTTTACCATACACAGCCTGGCCAGCTCAGTGATACACACTCCACTTTCATATTTTCTATTATCTCCTTCAGTTCTGTGTATTTCCTGAGCCTTTTTGCCACAGGCTTACCACTAGGAGCTTTCTTTGGACCCATGGTAGCTTATTTAGCAGTTGCAAGCACTAAAAACAGTGGAATAATGACAATATACTGGTATGAATGCGTGGGTGGAGTGGGTGGTGGTCGCCCGCTGTAAACAAAGCACACTGACGCTCCCTGGAGTGCCCCACAGCTGGGCCCCACGCGGACGCGTCCGGTACAAAAAAATCTTTAAACCCGAATTTATCGTTATCCCCGACTACATCGTTAACCGAGGTGACTGTATTACTATTACTAATTATATTGAATTGATCACAATTTTTTGCTTAATGAGGTTTTGAGGTCGGGCCCAAACGTAAGACTTAAAAAGAAGCTGAATTAACCTGATTTTCTCAATATAATAGGTTATAAATACACACATTTAAATAAGTAGTTTATAAAGTTGCATGTCTCATTGTAAGTAAATAAGATGTATTGTGGGTACATATGTAGTGTGTGCAAGTGACAGTCTTCTGTTTTGTGTTTTGAAGAGGGAGAAGCTCCTCCTCTTTCTCTCTCTTCCCAAGATGGCTGCAAGGTAGAACTGGTAGTGGAGACTGGGCTTTGTTGATATGTTTCTGGGCAGAATGGTGTCCAGAAGTAAGGGAGATATGTGTTAAATTGAAGCAGCCAGCATAACCCTTTATGAGTTATAGTGTGTCAAGACACTGGGGTAGGAGGATGTGAAAAAATGGGGTTAAGTGTGGAGGTGGACCATGCCATTGGTTTGGAGATGTTAGTAACATGTGACTGCTATGGGTCATGTTATGAATAAGATCTGACTAGTGTAAATATATATGTAAATAGTGTATCTCTAAATAGACTCTATTTTGTTAATGGTGGTTTAAATAACCCATGGAGAGGGAGGGTTTAATTTTTTTTTCAGATGCAGCAGAGAATCATGAATGTAAGTATCCTCCCAGACTATAAGACCTTACTGTACTGTTATTACTCCCCCACACTAGTACATGTAGGAGAACCTTGATCATAAAGAAAGGGGAAAATAACATAACATGGGGGCTTGCCCGGGAAGAGTTATTTGACTGTTAAAATAACTCAAAACTTTTTTTCTTTGAAATATATGTACTGGGAAAAATGGGGTAAAGCTATTTTTGTTTCATTGGTTAGTAAACAAAATTTTTTACCTTTTTGCTTTAAAATTTACCAAGGTGGTGTCAGTGGAAGGTTGTTTTCATATATTAGTTTACAGGTTTTTTTTCCCCAGAGTGGGGATAAAGGGTGAGTAACACATTTTGTTTGTGGTTATGGTAAAGTGCTATGTGCATATTTTACATTGAACTTGTGTTATTTTCTGTACCTGTGGAACAACTTGTCCATTGATATTGTAAGAGGGAAGCAGGTTTTTAAGGATAAAAATATTTTCAGAAGCTGAATCTTTAGACTTTTCTGGCTTCAGTGAGGAGGTAAATAATTCACCAGTAAACATGTCTGTTAACAGTGAAAATGGGGGATCACCTACCCAGGTGAGAATGATAACAAATTCACACTCCAGACAACATACCCACCAATATTCAAAACCTAAATTTAAATCACCATACAAGACATCCATACTTTTTACTGTGCCTATTACTTATAGAACACTCTATGCAAATATTAACCCACCACTCAAACTTCCCCTTACCAATTTTAACAGGACACATGACCATAAACTAGACACAGATCACTCCTCGATGTTCCCGTGTCCATCAACACTATGTAAAAACTCAATGCATATAAAAGGCACAAAATTTGGGAATTTCATTACCTGTCATTGCCAAAGAAACCCTGCCTGTATCCCAATTAAAAACGATGCTAAAAATCACCTTCTCACCCAAAGCTAAATGCTCAATATCAAACATTCTCAACAAAGTAGAATAATCAATTAATGTAACAACCTGACTAATCACTTAAATGTAAAACCGTTATGAATAATACATACTAAGCTAACTATTACCAAACATTTACATTATAATGACCACGTAAACTGTAACTGCAATGCAACTAATTGTTTTAAATTGGGTTTTCTCACTCAATTAGTTGCATTGCTACAATTAATTGATATGTTCAACTTATATTCAAACTTTATAACTTAGATACAAAAAAAATTCCTAATACCTTATTTTATTTTAAAAAATTGGTCAACCATTTAAAAATTTTAACCATGTTAAAAAACTCCCCTTAGGAAAATTTTAAAGGTTTGTCTTTTTGACCCCTAATTGCCCACAAGCGACTATTTTTGGGGCTTTTTTGGCATGTACATCTCATTAAGAAATATATCTTGGTCTACCATGTATCATTGTACCATGTCTCAATAAAGTTTTTTATTATTATTATAATGAAGAGATGATAAGGCTTAAGCTAGCTTTGATAGAAGCAGAAACAAAATTACTAGAAGCTAAGGAGAGAGTAAGTCAAAGGTTAGGAGGTTCAGAACAAGAACATGGGCAGTACTTTAACATAGCTAAAGCTGCACATTTTGTCCTTAAATTTACAGAGGACCCAGACAGATATTTTTCCTTTTTGAGAAGACTGCTTTGGAGCAAAGATGGCCCAAACAGCAATGGGCTACCATAGTTTGCACGAAGCTTGTAGGTAAAGGATTCCAGAGAGTAGAGACTCTGGAAGGGGGAGAATTTTCTGACTATGAAAAGATAAAGGAGGTAGTATTGCTTGCATACCAAATGATACCTAGAAATATAGGCAAAAGTTCAGAAGTAAAAAAATTTGGATGGGCAGCCCTTAAACTGAGTTTGGGAATGAGAACTGTTCCTGTTTAAGAAATGGGTTGGTTCAAAAGGATAACAGGGACTTTGACAAATTAGTGACCTTGTTCATGAGGAATTGTACAATGCAATTCCTGTTGACCTTAGAGAATATTTGGAGGACAAAAACCCAGATTCTTAGCTCGAAAGGGAAATTTGGGAAGAAAAAACAGTCATGCTCCTTCGAAAATTTCCTGTTTTTCTAAACCTTATTCCAAATCCTATGGTCATAAAGGTAATGGACAAGAATTTTCAGGACAAATGAGGGCTGAGGCATCCCATCGAATACAAAGAAAAGGTAAGCATCTGGAGCTCAAAGTTTACCTAGACCATCAAATAATGTTTCAGTTCCTCGAGCACACAGTACCAGTCCTACACCAAATGGAAAAAATACCTTTAAGAATTATACCTGTTACTACTGTAACAAAACTGACACACACAAAGTTTTGCTTTTTAGATGGCGAGATCAGGAAAGGACACATCCAGTTGCCTTCATTAAGTCTTCAAAACAAGGTGAGGAGGAATTTTTGAGGGTCTAGGACCCAGGATGTGGATATTTTCTAGTAAATCCACAGTTGCCTTGCATAAGGATGTGGGAAGAGTTGAGAACATATTGTCCTTGAGAATGGATGTAGCACCTACTCCTTACTGTGCTGGAGTGCTGCCCGTGTCTAATGATACAAACGGGGGGAGATATTTATTGAAGGGTTACAGGTTCGGAAAACC